>JAQGBJ010001536.1:0-22314 GCA_034698345.1 Sphaeridia pumilis | reverse complement strand
TGGCCACCCTCAGAGTTTATCAAGTCCCACAAATCAACTGGAATCAGAACAAAGTAACAACAACAGTGAACCTGTCCAACAACCAAGTTCCCTGTCCTCATCACCTTCAAATACTAACGATTTGTTGTTACCACCTCCACCACCGCCACCAGGTGACCCTGATCCAGGCTCTGAGGGTGGGCTCCCCATGTCTCCCCCAAAATCATCACCGCCATCAACATTCACCCAACTTGCCGCACCTCCATCTGACCCCTCAACAGTAGTGGTCAAATCTGAACCTCAACAAGACTCATCAGAACACATGGTTTTAGAACCAAATGACATAAAACCGGTACCGGAACTGAGCGACGCATCGAGAGAAATCAAACCGAAAAAAGTGAGGAGAAACCGATCTACCTACGTGCCCAAGCCTTATATAAGTTCGGAGGAAAAACTGGAAAAATTATGCGCTTTGTCTGAAAGCCTCTATGGGAAATTTGTGAGCAAGAAAGCCAAGGTCAAGACGGAACCAAAAGACAATGACAAGGATAGCAGCAATGGAAGCAAGGATGACTTTTCAATATCTACCAAATCGAGGTCCAATTCCGAAGACGACGACGAAGCTTCTTGCAGCAGCAGTACCAAAAAAGATACTCCGTTGGTCGAATGCGGCTGCTTTCCTGTAGACGAAATCCATCCGGAACCCGGGCCTTTTTACACGCATTTGGGCGCTGCTCATACTTTGGCCCAACTCAGAGAATCCATCGAATCGAGGACGGGCTTCAGAGGGAACCAAGTTCGATTGGAAAAGGTCGTCTATACAGGGAAGGAAGGGAAGACGAGCCAAGGATGTCCATTGTCGAAATGGGTATAGCAAATATATTATATTTTCATAAATTTTAAATTTTCAGACACCTAATTTTAATTTGATTCTCAACAAGGTACTTCGGCGAGGCAGCTACGACGAACAGCTCTTGTTCCTTGTCAAGCATCGGAAAGGCCATAAATGTTCAGCTTCGTGGATTGTCATCTGCTGTGTCATCTGGGAAGGCGTTCCACCACATTTCGCCGACAATTTGTACGACACTTTGGTCTACAAACTCAACAGATTTGGCATTCCTACAACGAGACGAAGCGATACCAACGAACAGCGCTCGTGCGCATGTCAAGGTGTCGATCCTGAAAGCCATGGCGCAGCCTACTCTTTTGGATGCGCTTGGTCCATGTTCTTCAACGGCTGCAAATACGCTAGGAGCAGAAACGTTCGCAAATTTAGACTGACTGAGGAACAAGAGGTTTGTTGTTTTTTAAATTTGACAACGGATATTTTGCAGAAAATTTGTAAATTATATTTTTCCCCAATAGGAAAGTGAGCTAGAAGAAAAGGTACAGCACTTGGCCACTCACATTTCACCATTATACGACCGCGTAGCTCCAGATTCGTACCGAAGTCACATTCAGACAGAAAGTGAAGGACTTGAATGTAGACTTGGTTACCGGCCTGGACGCCCATTTTCTGGTGTCACCGCATGCCTTGACTACTGTTCCCATTCACATAAAGACGCCCACAACATGTCTAACGCTTCGACTGTCGTAAGTTAAATTCTTAAAAAAATATTGAAACAAAAGTAGAACCGGATAGAAATTTAATCCATGGAATATTTCAGACGGTATCCTTTACCCGGAATCGATCGCTATCGAAAGGAGACGACGAACAGTATCATGTATTTCCATTGTACAGACTCGATGAAACTGATGAATTTGGCTCGAAAGAAGGTCAAAAAGCCAAGGTGAAAAAGGGTCAGCTGGAGGTTCTAAAAAAGTGAGTATTTTTAAAGCTTTGCTTGTTTCTGTTTGCAACTTTTGTCTTTGAAGCCGGTCAAATAATTTGATCCTATGGTTTCTATTGTATAACTATTGGTGATTTAAAAAAAAGCTCTTTTTGGTGGCGGATGCTTGAACTCTCGATGTTGTCTCATAGAACTATGGTATACGCAAAACCTCTTGTCTTGTTCGTACTAGACTTCCATTTCATTTTACCCTTACCTTTCCTCAAATATAGATCAAAATTTATTAAAAAACCCAGCTTTTAATGTCTTTGGATGTATGCGTTCATGTGCGAACCAGGCCATTATTTTCAGGTTCCCTTGTAAGGTGCGTGTAAGAAAAGTGCCTTTGCTGCCCAGTCGTCGACGTGGTAAATTGCCGAGTGGCAAGTCGCCGAATAATAGTTCCAACGCTTCACCACCGTCGTCGACGTCATCGTCAGCCTCTTCATATCATACCAACAGCAAGCAAAATTCAAGCTACACTTGCTATAACGAAGCACCACCACCGGTAAAACGAGAAAAACTATCGCAGCTCGACGATTACACCAACGGAATGCCACCAAGTTCAGAATACGAGTCCCGGTTTATGCCACCGATTCACCAGCATCATTTGTCAGTTTCATCGCCTTCACCATCTTCAGGGTTTGGTAGGTTTCAAAAAAATTGTCTTTATCAGAACTTGTGGTTTTGACTTTTAAAAAATTCAAACTCCTGATACAGGTTCCATTGGAGCAAGTTCCTCTTCATCAGTACCTTCAGCGCCAGGTTCCGGTTCTTCGTCATCCTTCTCTTCGACTTCTGTAGACCATCAGCTGGGCGGTATATTTTCAAACGCTTCCTCAACAACCTCTGGTCGAGGCTCTTCGCCCTCGTCTTCTTCGTCTTCCTTTGGGCCTTCATTGCATTCACCTCGGTTAAGTCAAAATGGCGGCAGCTTGAACCCCAGTCCTTGCAGCAGTAGCGGAGGTCCTTCGTCGTCCCTGTCCTCTTCTGGTTACTCTAGCATGAGCCCAATTTTGCCTTCATTCCGACACACTTTTATGACCGAGTCAGACTCGCCGATGCAAGCTAATTCCAGCGGCTCTACCAGTAGTCCCACAGGTACTTCGCCACCAGAATCCACGCCCAGTCCACGATCTTGCCTCTTATCAAACTCGTCTTCGCCCATGAAGTACGGCTCTTCGCCATCACACAGTAGTAGCAGTGGTCAACCCTCATCGCATCACCCGCAGGACCAATACTCTTCGTCGTCGTCTGCTTTTGAACACCATCATCACCACTTGGGATCACCGCCATCTGGCGGGTACTTTTCTCCGAATCCTTATTCGAACCCGCTCTCAACCTCGTCGCCTTCTCCTGGAGGCGGACCTTCCATGTTCGGCCTCTCACAGACTTCAGCAGGGGGAGGATCGCCTCACCATCACCATGGAGCATCGTCTTCCTCCTCCTCCTCGTGCCTTGGAATGCCCGGGTCGCCAATGTCGGCCAGCAGAGGACTCTCTTCTTCGTTCCCTTCAGGGAATTCTCCCGTTCACCACCACCCTCATCACCACCATCAGCAAAGCCATTACCCACCACCACCTCCGATCCATCCGTACATGTCGCATTCTTCCATGTCTCCCATTTCGTCTCTTCACCACCAGTCGCAGTACCCACATCACTCAACTCACCACCAGTCCATGATGCACATGGACCATCATTTCAGCTCTTTTAGCAATCCTTGGAACGCACCTCCACCACCGCATTCCCCCCATGGGCCTCCGAATTCCCACTATTCGCCGTACCAGTCGTCTCAAGGCTCCTTTCCCATGCAAAATCCATATGGTTCTATGGGGCCCGCGGCCCATCATCATCATCCTCACCATCCACTAGGCTTCAATGCCCCTGGCCAAGGGTACTCTTCGTACAACCAATACCCATCGCCTTATCCGGCTCACCCCCCTCACCCCCCTCACCATCATCAACAACAGCAACAACAGCATTCTCAAAATGGCCCTTTGGCCCCAATGCCTTTACACCCTTCGGGGGCCCCCGGTGGTCCTCCTGCCTCGTGGTCATCTTCCGGCCCTGGATTTAACTCGGCTCATCATCACGGAATGGTGGGTGGAGGAGGAGGAGGAGGTCATTCAGCACCGCCAACAGCTCCACCACCTCAGCAGCAAGCTCCACCTCCTTGCTTTGTGACCCCGCCCAAACCCAAGGTCATTCCTGAAGTCGAGGAGACTTTTTCAGACAACGAAGACGCTTTTAAAGATCAGCATTTGGGTGGAGTTGCTATTGCTCTGACTCATGGCGCTGTTTTGATCCAATGTGCCAAGCATGAAATGCATGCGACCACTGCGCTCAAGTCCCCCAATCGACTCTATCCTTCGAGAATCAACCTGGTTTTTTACCAACACAAGAGCATGAACAATAGGTTTCACGGATGGTCAGAATGGGAAAAAAAGATTGAAGCTAAAAAACTTCAAGAGGTCAAGCTGATTAACCAAGGCAAGCTGGAAGCGTCTCCCAGGAAAATGAAGCAACTTATCAAGGAAGGCTACTTGGCTGAATAATAATGGTTTCCTTGAATTGTAATCGAACCTACGACTTCCATCAACTTTAATTAAACTTTGATACCTGGCCTATATGAATAGCTACTACAATGAAACTTCTTTTTCGAGGCAAACTAACCGGTGCAACGATCCTAATGTCTTTACCAAAAATTTGAAGCATTTATATGTAATAACTTACGTGTCTTCTTATGAAACAACGCTCTCCTAGTCGTCTAAATAGCAAAACCTTAAAAGATTCACTGTAACTTGGAGCAAAATGCTGTTTGTTCTAGAGAACATAAAAATGTATGTCTGTGTACTGTTGTGGTTCGCCATAATTTTTTGATCTCGACTTAACCTGGTTATAGCCCAGTATATAACGTTTCCACAAAGTCTACAAGAAATTTTTTCCACATTTTGGAAAAATGTCTTGTCGGCTTTGCAAAAATTTATAAAACACAGCGTACTTTTTTGCAAAGCGTACATGTTGCTCAATGTTGCTACCCTTTGGATGACCATTATGGTAGTGGTTAAATAATATTATTATTTTAATGGTAAATTATATAGCTATAAGTTGATATATAATACGCAAGTGTTCCAGATTCGTGTCTTCTGACAACTGACATTAGTGTACATGTGTCATACCTGCAGATCTCAAAAGTGGCGTTTATCAGTAGGCTTCTTGAAATAAGAAGATTTAGCCGTAATTAATTGTTCTGTTGATATATATACAGCTTCAAGTGATTTTGTTGTTATTGTTGTTGTATGTGTATGTTTTTGTGCACGTGTCATTTGTTATTACATTTACCGTTTAATATTAATAGAAGAGACCTTCTTTTGAACCAAGACATTTTCAAGTGTTTCCTAAGCCTTTTTTCTTAACAGAGTCTATCTCTACTACTGGCCTACAGCCACAACGGAAATGTAATATCACAAGGAATTATCAGGAATCTATAACCAGTACCAATACCTTTTGTATACCGCACTATATTAAATATAGATTATAGATTAGCTGATCTATAGAGGATTTAAGCAAGATTGCCCACATTGATGGTTCTTCTACTGCTGTAACCACATAACGACATGAAATTAATTTTGTAAGCTACTACTACTACTTTATAGTTGTAACAACTTTATATGGGCAAATGCTGGAGTATTGTCCAAGGACAAGTAAATAGACTATATTATAAATATATATTGCGTGTAGCTAGTTTAGGTTGCGAAATTTGTCTAGAGAAATTGTCCCATGTATTAGTCGGAATTGGAAATTCAATTTGGTCTCCAACCTATTTTATATGACTGTGTAGTAGGTCAATACTGTGAATCCAGTTTATAAATTGCTATATGCTGCGGTCTATGTTCAATACTGTACTAATTAAATTTAGCAAGTAGGACGTTTACCGCAATAACGACACATTTGATCCTTTCAAAAACAAAAGCTAACAACTAAACTAAAAAATAGCTGATAAACCAAGTGTAAACGCCGCCTATATAGCTGATTGTTGATACTAGAAGACCGAGTCAATTGGAATTTAATTCTGTTCTAGTTTTGTTTGTGTGCTTAAGCTACGGATAAATATAATGTTTTTATGTTCATTAAACTAGTAGTAGCGACGTGATTATGTATTGGGAAAATGTAGAATGTAGGATTAATAAGTGCTTTAGACTACTGGAAAAAACTGGCGTTAGTTACTTTCTGTTGATTATATGCTTTGTACAATAAAGTTTTGGACTCTTTACAGTTAAAATATTTGGCGTATTTTTTGAATATGACATTGAGAAATTATTAGCCAAATTGCAGTGGATCATAAAATCAAAGCATCATAATTATACTATATGGCATTGCATTTCTTGGTCAAATTGACTCTTTCAAGGTTGACAAAATAATAAATTTTGTTTCAGGCTTTTTAAAGCTAATATTTTTCACGATACAAAGTTGTCGAGGAAAATTATTGCGAATTGCATCGAAATACACGTGCCTATTTGAGAAAGTATAGACTTTCACCAGGGAATTTTCTACGCAGTTTCTCCGTTGGCGACTAGCGTACTGCGCCATTAATATACACGCACTTTGCCGGTTCTTCGTTCACAAAAGCTCGATGTTGCATATTTTTGTTACGCAATCTGTAGCATACAGTGTGTTCTAAAAAATAAACCGGCTTGTCATTGCTTCCGGTTCAAAATGTATCAACGTATATAAATGCGTCACCAGCCATCGCCGATGCGGATGCGTGTACATTTTAAATTGATTGCCTCAGATTCTTGTACAGGTCAAACGGATCCTGGTTATAAATGAAGTTAGTATGAATCACGTGCTGTTCAAATGCTACAACCATGATCTTTGTCACCTATATTCATTCACCATTTAAAATGGAGCTTTTCAATATTGTCGGCTTGCATACATAGCTTATATATATCGTCTAGATCGTTTTGCTGTCTCGGGTCTTTCTACAGGTTTCTTTCTTGTCTCATATAATCCATAAGATTCTTACCATGTACAAGGAGACTAAATTGGGATTTGACACGACTTGTTCACATGATCCGCCACCAACCACATCTTGTCAGGTCCATAGTTCAATCGACGGAATGGTGCATTTCGAAGAAGAGAGATGTGATTTTATGTAGCTGAGTTAGCTATGGAACTGGGACATTGTTTCCAAAAGGGCCTGGCCCAAAAATATAGATAAGCCCCACAAAGACTTGGAAGACTTGCTGGCTGATATAGATTGTTTGTTTGTTCAAAGTCAAGGTTGTTTCAGGAGTGGAAGGATTTGGGAAGTTTTTGGTACAAAGTTAGGTACATACTGAACTCCAAGTTCCTGAAAAGGCCATTTGCTGCAGTACATTTCCAGTTTGGATGATCCGGATTATAAATTATCGTTTCATCAAGTCTATGCCGATTTAAGCCCATTTCCAAAGTGTACTCTGATCCAGAAAAATACTTGTACACTTTTAAAGTAACAGGCTACTTGTCAAAAACCGATGACTAATATAACCTTTGCCCCTGAATTTAAAAGTCTAAGAAATATATCTCTGTCTCTATGATTCGCAAATAAAAAGTATAAATAATAAAAGAAATACTTATGCACACTGTATGGTGACGTGGAAACGTTGCAATTTTTTGCCATAATTTGCCCTGCAATTCCCACAACAATCACCTGCGTTTCTTCATGTATTCTGTTGTATATACTTGATACACTCATCGCCAATCCAATAACTTGACCTATTCTATCTACCTGTTCTGAACGCTGTTGCATCACATGTATTCGCCAATTTGACGTGGACTTTGCAGAATTGTTGGCCCCAAGATGAACCTTGTGTTTTGGTCTATGACTAATTCTCGACTTTAGCTTTGAGTTGTGTTGTTTTGTTTGGGTGTATTGGATGATGTTTTGAGGATTTGGCAATTTCTTGTGGTACTTGTGGAAGTAGCAGAATCGACGAGATTGGCAAAGTAGTCCGTCAGAAAGGGGTGAAGTTGAAGAACAAGAGAGAGAGTTGTTTCTGGTTCTCCTCAAAAAGCAACAATCCAATGCATTTTGATCATTTTTGTTTGCCTGCCATTTGCTGCCACACAAAACTGGGTTCAAACTGGGCTTTCAGATGCGGTTTCATAAAGTGGTCAATCCACATTACATCTCCTCGTTCTTGTCTTTTTATATGTATGTAATGCAACGAGGATCTTGTTGGATGGTACGCCCTCTGCCTGCTGAAGATGCGAGATTCTTGAATAACTGCTCGTCTTTCCGGCAACATGAGCTTCTTCCAAGTTGGGTTGCGCTGCAACCGAGTTATGGGCCTGCGGATATACTTGGATGATAATTGAGGTGGCCGGTTGAGGATGCTGTTGGGCCAACTTGGTTGAGACGCATTTCTGTCCGTACCGTTGGAAACCATTGCATTCTTGGTTTTGGTTCTTGATGTAAACATTGTGTGTGGCGTTGCGTTATCCAGGAAAGCTAGAGCTAGCAGCAATAGAGAAGAAGAAGAAGAGCTCTGCACGTATCCACGTATCCAAAATTACTACGCACATTTCTGCTCCACCGGCATCATTCGGTGCGTAGAATTCGACTGGAACTGGTTCAAGGATTGTGTCGTCTGTAACAAAAGGTAAAAAAACTAGAATATTTCAATATCTGTACACTTTTCATTGTTGACTGTCATCTGCATTGTTGGCAAGCGAGACAGATTTATTAGCATGTAAGCTGTAACGATGATAGTAGATAAGGATTCTGATATCGTTTCTAATGCAGAATATTTTGTTATTTGGTTATTGTTGTAGAAGATTGATTGCCTCGCGAGAGATTCCCAGACGTTTCAAGAGGAGAAGACTAACAGATAGTTGTGAGGTGAGTTTTGGATTTGTGTGTATTGGGATTCTATAACGTCTAATGGTCTAATGCTAGGAGACGAGCAGTTTGACGATGGGAGTTTGATGGAGCTATGGAGCTATAGTGGGCTATGAGTTACGTGTGCTGGTCAAGGTACAAGAAATGTTGGATTGAGCGGCTACTAGCAGGAGTCGGCTCTCTCGCTGGACCAGTGTCATTCGAGCAGTCAAGTTAACAAGATAGTCAGTCAGGTTGTGACAGCCGTTAATAGTAGTACACAACTTTATCCATGTAGACGAAAAGTGATTTTTACTATCCACCTGTGTTTGTACATTCTGACTATTTTTTGCCTTTTTTGAACCTTTTAAGGAGAATTTTTAAACTACTCGAGTAATAATGGAGTTGCCAGTGGAATACGACCCAGCTGATCGTCAGCATCCCCGTGCTGTGAGCAAGAAGAAGATTTCTGGCTCCAACGGCGTCGCCGAAGGTGTCAAGAAGTCAGAGTTCTTGACCAGCTTGTCAAAGATACCCTTGGTCTACACCACTGTTTCTTTGGCTATGGATCTGTATGGCAGAGCAAAGGTAAGAAAAAGTTGCATTTTATAGGTTACAGTTTAGATTTGCTTGAAAAGGGTCGATCAAGTCCTGATGCATGACGTATTCAACAAGTGATTCTTCATTGTTGTTGATAATATGTAGTAGAAGAAACCAAGTTGAGAGAGTTTCTAATGAATCTTGTAATTTGCAGGAATCCTCCCGGCTTGTGAATGGAACTTTGAATCTGGCTGAGAATGGAGCTCATGTGGTTACCGGAATGGTGTCTCCTTGGGTGGACCGCTTGACGCCCATTGCTTCAGCGCCTTTGTCGCGAGTGGACAACTTGGCTACCAAGGGACTGCAGAGCTTGGAGCGTACAGTTCCAGCTATCAAGAAGCAGCCGCAAGAGGTACGTATTTTTTAATGTGGCTATTTCATACCTACTAATAATGTTTACCTAGTAGGCAAATGATACTGAAGTTTCAAAAGTATGGTAATTAATAGTTTCTTGTTGTACCGTTATTACAGATTCTCACAGACACGAGAGGAATGCTTGAGACGAAACTGAATCCGACCGTGGAACGACTCAGCGGTGTGACCAACAGCTTCTTGACATCCGGCGTGGTCCAGTTCTCCTTTGACTTGTTCGAGAAGCTCTTGTTCACCAGCGGCCACATCATCAACAACATTGTCCCGCCTGCTCAGAACACGGAAGCTCCCAAGTTCCCTCATGATCAGTCACCTGTAGACCCGTCTCAGCGTGGCCAATGGCTTGTCAAGGAGTACTACCATCTGCTGACTTCGCTCTGCTCGAGGCTCTTCGGTCTGGCTCAGTCCAGGATCGATACCGCTGTCAACACTGCTCAGAACATGAGCAAGAAGACTCTCTAAGTTAGCAAGTAACATCTCAAGAAGGTCGGCGTCGCCTTCAAGACCTCTTAAACAACATTCGTGTGTGGTGAACAAGCTCACCTTGTGTAGTCGTCAGATTCGCAATACTAATTATAAACATTTATAAAATATACGATACAAAGTTGTTAACTAAAAACATGTAGCGTAGCAGACTTTTTTCGAAAGCACAATATTATTTTTCACTCTTGTAAATTTTGTTAGATTCTACACACGAGACTGGTATTTAATTTCGAATGATATTAAGCTTGTCATATGAACGCATGAAACGAAAATATATATGTATTTGGCCAATCGTAACTTCACTTATACTTATTTAAGATCTTCGTGAGTACCGATAGGATGCATCATTACCTCGGGTTCGAAAACTGCATTAAGGCGGTCTAATTTAGCGATAGATCTCAAAGTCATAAATTAGGAATACTCATACTGATTCATGTACTGTAGATCGTTAAGGTGATGTCATGCACGATTTTTAACTACTCGAACAGCATTACATTCGTTGAGGTATTTCTACCAGGTGCTTCTAAAATGTTACTGGAGCTGACGATAGATTCCTTAAATTAAAAGCAAGAGTGTGGTATTAATAGGAACACACTCGAATTAAAACTTTCCAACAGACATTAATGGATTTTTACAAAGTTTTTATTACTCAATAATAAACTTGCTCCAAGTACAATACAAAAAATTGTAATATGTGCATAGTGCAGCTAACAATGCAATATCTGAACTCTAGAAGGTTCATCGGATCAGTACACAGTACATTCGATGTTGAAACACCTCTACCCTTTAAATAACACAAACAAACTCACTTGCAACAAAGCCATCAAGTGGCGATGTCGACCATACCTAACTACTAATATTATAGAAAGATGCAAATTTGAAAGGGACCAAGCCCTCATGCAGCATGAATGAGAATTCTTAAGCAGGAGCTTTTCCGGTTCCGCCAGTGCCCTTCTTGCCAATCAACGATTTGTGGATGTGAGGGATGACACCTACAAATTACATTAATTTAGTCCATGTTTTGAAGTCACCAGATCACTAAGATGCCATCACTAAAATTTAGAACAAAACCTACCTCCGCCAGCAATAGTTGCCTTGATCAGGGAATCCAATTCCTCGTCTCCTCTGATAGCGAGCTGTAGATGTCTTGGCGATATTCTCTTCACCTTCAGATCCTTCGCGGCGTTACCAGCCAACTCGAGAACCTATAATCGTACATACCAAAATTAATACCCCCAATACCGCAATAGCTTGAATTCCAGAACTCCAAAATTCATTCTTCCAATTCCAGAGAACCATAAAACTTTAACTTACTTCAGCTGTTAGATATTCCAGAATAGCAGAGCTGTAGACGGCAGCAGTAGCTCCAACTCGGCCATGGCTAGTGGTGCGGTTCTTCAAGTGACGATGGATACGTCCCACTGGGAACTAAAACCAAGCAATCCATTCAACATTAATTTCAGCCATTCAATCAAGTAACACAAAACTAAATATACATTGTACCACAAAGCCCCTAACACAATGTTAAAGATGCCTAGATGAAAAAGGCGGGATAATTCAGTACCCCTTGAACCGCTAACAACAACTTTCCCAAACCTTGGTAACCCATTACAACTATAACCAATCTCAAAAAACTCTAAAATACCAATACTTCCAACTCATCAACCAGTATTTAATTGCCAATTACCTGAAGACCGGCCCTTGCTGATCTGGAAACAGCTTTGGCCTTTGCTTTGCCAGAATCCTTTCCTGCTTTACCTCCAGCCTGAAACAATCAAAGATGAAAATTACAATTTTGATAAGTTGCAAACAAAAATAGCATCAAAACAAAGCCCGGAATTTTCTTTATTTAATTAGCGTAAGCTTACCATGTTTTGCGTTCAAAATTGCAGTTGAAATCTCAATTAAAACACTGCGTAACAACACCAGCATCCAGCTCGGTTAACTCAGCTCTTTCAAATGCTTTACAAAGCAAGAGAGTACACAGCAACTCTTCTTCCTCTCACCTCACAATCCTCTTTAAAGCTTTTCCTCTCTCAAACCCCAAGCGCGGGATGCACAACCAAGCAACCGTCATGTTCAAGCGGCAAAATCCAACCAATCACATCAACCCTCCAGCGTTCAAGTTATCCTCCCACCAATCCCAAGCCTGCATCTCAAGCTCACACCCCGCCTTCTCCTCTCGCAGCATCTCTTCGCTCTTTATAATATTTCTGCTTCGCTCCTCATCTCTTCTTCTCTCCTCTCTCGCTCCCCACAGTACAACGCGTTTCCCGGGTGACACCATATTGAATCCCAGTTCATCTCCATCGCATTGCCATTGCATCATTTCACCATCCTGAATGCCCATAGCTTTAGCCTTATGCGTCTCCCGACTGCTCGTTGAGGTCCACAGGAAACCCGCTAGCGCAGAATCTAGCTGATCCGATTTGCGTCTAATGATATCAAATGAACACGAATGCATCTTTGCATCTAATTCAGCTACACCCAGCTATTATTTTTGAACGCAGAGAGATGCATTAAAAGATCTAGAATTCTATAACAAATCTATAGAAACCTAAAAGGGCTTTCTTGTATTAAGCCGTGTTCAAATGACAGACTCTGAAGCCTGCAATGCTATAGTGTCTGCTGCTATATAATTTTCTAAAAAATCTCAAACAAATTCCCCGTAAGAACCGAAGCCAAGGAAACCAAGAATAATATTCTTACAAAGAGGAAAAATACTGACGCCTCAAATGCTCTCAACTTAACGGAAATATCCCTAAAGCTGAGCGCCACCTACCGACCGAAGAGTTTATTACGCTTTGTTTTACATTGATGCTCTGTTCCGCTAGATGTCACTGTTATCCAAGGGACGCAACTCGGTATTTGTTTTAGTGCCAGCAGAAATAAAACGTTTTAGGATTGAACTTTCTCAAAGTTTCTTGTTCAAGTTTTCAATATTATATATAGATAAAAACCTCTGTAATCACCAGATGTCGCTTCGTGTCGTAAGCTGAAGCTGCGTGGTTAACTCGGTGGATGATGGCGTACAGGCGTCGTCCTTGCAGTTCCTTCGAAGAATCCGATTGACAAAATGCCCCTTGTTTTGGCACCGTGTTTTCCCGATAATCCGATAAAAAAGTTATGTTCGTTTCAGTAAATTTTCCGACTCGATAGTTTCTTTGGACAGATTCTTGTTAAGTACAGCCTGCCTGCCTCCACACAGTTTCCATGCCCGGCTAACGCCCGCATTCGTCCGATACACATTCTCAAGTAAAAATTTGTACATATGTAGCAAAACCTGTCTGAAGCTACACGTTGGAGCGAGGGGAAGCTCAGCTTCAGCTGAACAAACGGGAAAAGTTTTGGAAAAGGGTAGCTGTAAGCCAGTGAAAGGCAGTGGTGCATTGGATGGGTAGAAACGTGTAATTTGATTTCTTATGCAATTTTGCACAAACTTTGGATCGGTGGGATCTATTGCTGGAAGCGAGGGTAGCTGAACAAGTGTATTACGTGGGGCGAAGTCCAAGGCCTCAGCGGGACCCTTTCTTTGTGGAAACGTTCGAATACATGCGGCAAGTGGGGAGAGAAAGTCTTTGTTGCGAGGGTGTTGTTTAGTATTCAGGATCAGATTTTCTGAATCCGTGGTTGTCGGTATCGGTTCGAGCTGCTGCTGCCGGGCATTCTTCTATCCATCGACAATTTGCTCCCTTTTTGCACAATTGAATTATAATGTGTCGGATGAAAGAAACAAGTGGCCCGTCTTGTTGATTATGTATTCTTTCCACATTCCAACTACACAATTATTTACGTGGACTCTCGGAGCCTTGGCCAAGGCGCGGGTAACAATGAGACTTGTGTAGTACAATATTTGGCTTGTTCCTCGACTATGATATATAATATTGGCGGGTTTGAACGGGATCCCGATTTTTTTATCGGAACTGATCCCGTTCGATATTGTTGATATATTTCTTTAACTTAAATATAGAATGACATTTTTAGCGCTTTGCTACAATAAAATTTTTGATAGCAACGATTTTATATGTATTGAATCAAGGGAATAATTGTGATCCTGCACAAGGCTACCACCAACTGTGCCGTATTACACACTCGAGTCCTTCCGATTTTCCACTCTAAATGAAGCCTAATTATCGTGTATACAAGTTGGTGGGGTTTGAAGGTTGGTTCAAGTCGGAGAATCATGAATCATGATCATTTGCTGTGGGTCATCCATCGTCACCGCAAAGACTCGTCGTTACAACAGAAGAAACGATGGAAATGACGGCTTCTTCTCCATATTTTATTCACTGACCAATATTCATTCTCATGTCAAATTCAAGGGAACAAGAGCATGTAATCAAGTGAGCCGTGACAGAACAAAGTGAAAAGTCACTACAACAACCATCTCCGTCGATAGTGTCTTCCAAAACTTTCTTCAACAATTGCATCATCAGACAGATATAAATCGAGCCCGGCCGTTCCAAACAAGATCCACCGGACCTTTCTTGTCACAATCGAAACGAAAAAATATGTTGTCACAGGTTAATACTTTCATCGTTAAGAGGTAACGACGTTGGAGGATTCTTGTGGCGATTTATGAATTGCAAAGTACGCGTCGTTCGAAATGATTTATATAACGTTGGGCCAGCAACACCTGTTCCATTAAATTTGCACTTGCATTAAAAAAGTCAATGGGCGACGAAACATGGCTTGCACCTTGGATGGAAGAAGGACCGGCGATGCAATTTAATATCGACGACTATACAACACACGGTTCTTAAGAATCTGTTTATATTTTTTCATCGCCCTTCATTAAGTCGATTGTTGTGTGGAGACGATGAAGAAGAGGTGAAAAAAACTCACCTGTATTTTCGTACCCTTGCAACTGCAACGAGGATAGATAACATACACATTCTTTTGATGGACCCAACAAATCCGAGTGTTCCGAGTCGGACCAAAAATTTATTCGATATTCCCCAACATCATGGTAGCGTTGCATTTGGTCAAAAATATATCCCGATTATTATAACACACCTCCAACATTTTTTCACCCACGAATCGAGCAACTCTTTCCTCAAGTGACATATACAAAGTCCGTTATCATATTTTGACTGTCATCGTTTCCAAAAAATGTATCTGACCGATGTTCCGATTTCGGATACTTTTGATCACTTGGAAGGTTTCTGAGATGCTGATATACACACACCTGTCTGTACTTGTGGCATGTATTTGATGGCAATGTTTCTTTTTAAAAAGTACAATGAAATCAAGCCCTATTGATGACGATGATGATACGGTAAGGGAGATTCGGTTGAAAAAATTACAAACCGGCAGCAGCGTCTATACCGACGGAATGCTGAATGCTGAGCGCGAAATATATAATATTACAACATAGAAGGCGGCTGAAGAAGCGTTGCAATGAACTGACTTGAAGTGTTTACTCGGCTAGAACGAAATGTGTAATATATAAACACGGCAATAATACGGTAGGGTAAAATAGTCAACAACAATTTAATAAATAACCGCAGTCCCACATTGCCAAGGCGGTCGACACACAAGTTGTCGTCATCACCGAATAGTTTCCAAGTGGTCACACTCAATTTCACACGAATGGGCCGTCGGAAATAATGGACTCGGAAGGCTTGTCCAGCATTGCTGATGGTGTGTGGTACTTTTTTGAGCGGCAGCAGCAATTAAGAAAAGGTGTAGAGCATCTGAAGTGGCGAAGCGACTGAAGTCGAGTCGGAGTCGGATAACTGGGAAGCGGCGGAGGCTTTTTCCAACGATCCTGAAGAAGAATCTGAAAAACGTGAAAAATAAAGCCATGTTAGTATAGATTCAATGAAAAGAAAAATGTTGTGGGCGCTTAAAATTGCAGCTTGAAATGAACACACACACTTTATCAAGGGGAAAGTCGCCGTGGCCTCAGGCGATACGACGCTACCAACTGACTCAAGCTCCTCATTAGCACTTGTAATGTGCCTTGTTTTCCGCTAAATTGGCTCAGAGCGGAACAGTTAATCCCGGAGGGACTTTTCCCTTCCGTCCGATCCGGGAACCTTGGGTATAAATTCTCGTCTTGGGCGAATTATCATAACAATTCAGTGCTATTGGAAGGGCCTTTTTACGGGAACTGGCATGTGAAGAAGAAAAAGAAGAAGAAAAAGAAGAAGGTGTCGGTGAGAATGTGTGAGTAAAAAAGTATGTTGTTGATGATTTATGTTGCTTGTTGACACGGCCTTTCTTGACCTCACAATAACAACGGAAACATGTTTGATGACAGGCGATAGGGGGACGTTGGGCGGCTGGAGCGAATCTTGTTAGAGTTGCCCCATTACGAGCAATAGAATTTCGAATGCATGGCAACCAAGGACTGCTGCTGTCGAAATGGTAGCAGCAGGACCTTCCAACTTGGTCACACACGTTCCACAAATGTAGCTCCCTTTGATGGGTGCTCAAGTCATCGGCGGCGGCGGCAGCTTTAAGTGGCAACAATAAAGTTGCCGCCACCACCAGCTCAAGGGTCTTTTGCCAAGGAGCGCCATTCTTCACTTTTAACTCTATTATTCCCTTGAGTGAGAAAGTGGATTCAGAAAAGGAAGATAAAGGGATGAAATCAAGCGACACGGACGGACCCCTTCGGACATGTACCGTTTTTCCAGACCACAAATAAATATCATGTGTACAGATTCGGTGACAGCAGTCATTAAGCTGAAAATTGCCAAAGAAATTTACCTTGATGATTGTGGTGGTGGTGATGATGGTATCCTTTCTTTTGCTTTGCCATATGTTTCTTTTGGCGAGCCCTTGAATTTTGGAACCAGACTTGCGTAACCCGTTTCGATAATCCTGTAATAAGGGCTATTTTCTCCAAATCCTGTAATTGATACATGAATCAAATGATGTTTATGTACAAGAGACAAACCGTTGACAATTTTTGCTTGTCTTTGTCACAAACCTGTCCGTCAGGATTGGAATCAATCTGGAAGTTGGCTTGGAGAACACGAAGTTGGTCATCCGTAAAGGTCGTTCTGACTCGTTTCGTCTTTGATTTGCACGATCCTGAAGATTCTCCATCACAACTATCTGTAACGGAGGACAAGAAATGAGGATAAATGTCAGTCCATATTTCCCATTGTATTTGACCACAAGCCGTGGAATTATCGCACTTGTCATCATATAATCTGTTTCTTTCTCTGTCAACTTGAGAGTTGAATGTTTTCAGCAGGCTTCAATAGCGTTAGTCAGTCGTGTACGATAATCCCAAGTCGTTGCCTATATGCTCTTGACGATGACTATTTAGGGATTTGCGCCACGTGCCGATTGAGCTCTCGAAATTCTGTATATATTTTCTTTCTCACGCTTTCACCATTCAGCGAAGCTCTTCTGACTACCTGAAAACGTGATTTTAGCTCAAGTCCCAAGGGACTGTTGATATCACTATGATAATATTATGACTGATGGTGAGCACGTAAAGACAAATTCGAGTGTGTACATATGTATATATAGTCAAACTCAAAATTGAGAAAGTATTTTTAGCTTCGTTAGCAATTTAAAATTCAAGAGTCAAAGTTTTTTCTAGAAGTCCACCGTCGAAATACGTTCACAAGTTTTAATCAAAGCATTCTAAGTTGATCAAGGTAAAAATGAAGTTGATTAATGTTTACCTTCATTAGAAGAAGGATTTCCTTCGTAGAGTTCTTGGAAATGGGATTTACACAAGACTTTTTCATCACAAAGTGCAAATTCCTCGCCAGTCGATAATTGCCGCTTACAAGCGTCACAGGCAAAGCAGGCCAGGTGGTAGACTTGGTCCTTGGCTTTTCGAACCCAGTCTTTTGCGCTGATACATCTTCCGCATTTTGCACATTTTGTCAGGAATAATCTGAAAAAAACAATTGAGAATTTTATATCAAACAGAATACGACAAATTACGAACACTACAAGAATTTTGAATTCTTTCTCGGAATATATAATACATACTGTCTGTTGTCTGTCTGTTGTAAATCATATATCTCATTTTTTAAACTAGTTTATCGATTTTAATGCTTCATTTGTCAAAAGAGGTTGGGGCCCAACGTGAGGCCTTGGTGGAATATGAGATTGAGATATGTACTATGTATTAAGCTTCTAGCAAATTACCAAACAAGCTTTATGCATCTGCCTGTGAAACCAAGGAGCATTTTGAACAGCAAACCATGATGCTCATTAGACGCTTTCCGATTTCTAGAACGAGTCCTTTCACTACTTCCGCCTTGCTGAGCATGTTGTGGGATCTGCTTTTCCCTTTCGTTGGATGAATCCGAATTAGAACATGTGAATGAATTTTTCCCTACTATAAAATTGGATTACATGAATCTTGGCAAGCTTGAATGGGTGTTGATTAGTGTTGTGAGTAATTTTATTTGCTCTTTCTTCTTTCTTTGTATGCAGGAGCGTAGTAGTTTAGTATACATATTTATTATTCCTTTGTCCTATGCGCTATTCCATGAACTTCCACCTCGAAATATTTATTATTTGCTTCTAGCCGAGCGTTCGATAGTTTCTAGATGCTTATGTACATACGCTTGCGATATCCGTGATCCATGTTTTCATCAGTCAGTATCCAGCGCTGACAACAACACTATTGATACACAAGTTGGCAGCGTTTTCCTTGATTCAATTCTCAATATAGTTACCTTTTTCTTTGTTTCCAAGGAACAAGAAAGAATATTTTATCATGTATATATACAGTTTATACTTGTGGGCAAGCCTCGAATTGAACAGACGGACGGCACGATGCTCTAGTATTTCCTTTCGTGCCACCCCAAAATTCGTAAATCATGAACCCTCGCTCTTTTCTACTCCTCCTCCCTCATCTTCCCCTCATTAATAATATCAACTGCATGGCAATAAATGTAAACATATGAGAAAGCAACTATTTTCAAAACCCTTTCTGTCCAAGGACTTTTTAAAGTTTTTGAATATCACGAATCCGCAAAAGGACACAACTTACCGCTGATAGTCTGATCGGCAAAAGACTTCAGTATTTTTGAGGTAGCAGATGGAATTTTCTTCAAGTAAGGTCTGGCAGGCTGAACATCGGAGGCAGTGGGCATGCCAGTAGAAACCGCTGCTGACGTGCAAAAGGAACTTGTCGGCAATTTCGAGGCCACATCCGGCACAAATTTGCCGGTTTAATTCCCGTTTCATTTCTCCCAACGGTGTGAGCTGTGTAAAAAGAGACAAAAGTTTAGGAATATGAAAGCTAGCAAAGAGTTAACCGAGTATTTTCAAAGCTTCAGTGCGAATTTCGCCAACATTTGTAATGTAAATTATACAAGGGATAATACGTTGGACAAAGATACTTTGTTGCGACCACGGAGATTTCCCCCTTTTCATCCAATATGTGTCAATTGGATCCTTATTAGAATGTATTTCACACATGTTCCTTGGAACAGCCTGATAATTAGCTCAACTTGTATAAATTTTATATCAAACCCTTTCAATCAGCCGGGGGTTGATGTAATGTGTATTGGCGCGGTTTTTGTATCTTTTATTGATTGTAGCCAATTTAAAAAGGGATGCAAAATGTTGTGAGACCCCAACCACAAATATTTTACTGCGACCAATTTTGGTGACAATGCTTCTCGCGGTGGACAACAAGGGCCCTTGAATTGATCGAACGCAACTTGTCATCATGGCTATAATATTTATTAAAAAGTATTGTCAGTTGGTTCAAGTGGTATTTAAAGCGTTTTGAATTTAGGGACCCGTTGACAGTCTGCTGCTGGTTTGGATTAGTGGGTGTAACAAATTTTGTTCAGCAGCAACCCCATGGTCTCGGCGAAATAAATATAAAAATCGGGAATCGGACGCTCGAGTTTAAACACTTGTTGTGTACCTTTCCGTTTGTTAAAATTCTAGAACATTCAGAATCACCTATAGCTGCAAAAAAAATAATAAACTTGACTGCAAACTACATTGAATGTTGTTTTCTGGTGGCTCCAAGCCTAATAGGCAATATTTTAGCATGGTTTACCTTAGATTTCGAATCCATGCCTCCCGACTCCAGATGCAGGACAATTAATCCTGCGTTTAAACTTGTCATTCAAGCGAAAGTAAGCTGACGGTCGACAAAAAATAGGCAATTTGTCCAGTGAAAGCTAAACATATATACGCACAAACGTAAACTTTCACAGATGCCAGTTTTGTTCTCAGTCAGCCGGCAAAATCCTATGTCAACTGTTTGTCAAAGTCCATAACAGGATTCTGTGAACACAATAAACGACATTTCCATACGGGGCGACCGTCTGACACTTTTCGCTTAAGCAAGTAGTAAATGTTTATAGTCGGGTTTTATCCAGAGACTCGGTCAGATTTTCTCATTCTAACACAATAAATTGGATAAACAACACGTGAACTGAGAACCAAGTGCGGGAATAACAATAATTTTTGTATCCACTTAAATTTCACTTGTACACCAACTTTGCTTGTCGACAATTTTTTGTAGAAACAGTGTCACCTGTGAGTACAAGTTTTTAATATACACAAGAATCAAAACCGAACAAATTCGATACCCAAGTGCACTAACGTTGACGTTTGTATCTCGAACCAGCGACACTGGCTGTTGAGCGAGCATTGGAAAGCAACCACCCCCAAGTCGAATTTTTCAGAGGGTGGCTTACCTCGATCAAACAGTTGCTAGTATGTCCAACGCAGAAACTGTATTAAACAGGAATCTGATCAGTGAACTGAACGACACACAACGATCAAAACACACATATGCACTCTCAACCACTTGCTCTTTCAAAAGACCAAACTTTCACTACTACTACTATACTTCTTTTCCCCAACCAAAAGAGTGTATTCTAGTTGACAGAGATCGATTCTCCCCGCAACTCCACGCCCGAAATGCAACTATCGACTATCACCTATAGCCAGATCCGGGTTCTTTAATCTCCGAAACTTTCGAATCACCTGGTCGTTGCTTCTAAATTTTTGATGGCGGCAGGAAGTTTGTCGTCGACGACAGCTGCGAGGGACGGACGGCAGAGCAACAACATTTTATAGTATCTTTCGCTCGATCCCGATTAAATTATTATCAGACTGGTATAAAAATATACACAACTTATATATTCTTTCTCCTCCTCCTCCTCGTTTTCCTCAATACTATTTCTTCGACCAACAAATACACATGTAGCAACAAGGGTAAGAATTTTTATATAACGCTCTTCGACTTTTCTCCACCCGCCCGTCTTCCCCATAAGGATGGTGTAGCTTATATCCATTCTAAGACTTATCACTTCAACTCCTGTACATCGGATTTAAGTATTGGCACCGTAAATTGCTTTGGAAAGTCAGCATTGGAAAACAGTTAGGGGTTTGAACGGTACGAAGCTGGCCTTTAAGCTGTATTCACCGCACTTGTACTTGATACAATTAAATATTGGCACACTTGTTAGTAGATTTTTTTGAAAGTTTCAGAACCTGCGTCTCCAGTTCTTATCGATTGAGGACTACATTAACTGTGATGTTCTTAAACCGTTCGCCGGAATTGAAGCCATGCTGAACCATCACCACTTTTTGGCAGCTAGTAAAATCTTCCAGGAAAAAGTAAAAGTTCCAGGAACAATGTAATTTATAAACAACAATATTAAATGAGGAAGATTTTGTTGAATGTAAACATTCGTCTGGCTTAAGAATCAGTGATTATTTTTTGTCAAGAAAGTAACAACATTAAGCAATTTTTCCACAATATCGCTGATTCTTAAATTAACCTAAGAATTGTGAACCTGTAAAAATATTTTTCGTAGAATCTTGCTACGACTGACAAATATTTTTGAAGCCTAGGTACCATTTCATCATAACGAACCAGGCCCCACTAACAAACATCCTCGGGCCATTCAAGTCTCCAACAAGAAAGAGAACGAGCCACCGTTACAAAAACAAAAGTATAAAGTGTTTTAGGCGGATATGACTATAAAGTCTAAAAATTTTGAGACACAGGTACATATAATAAATTGTACACACGGTTATGATACTGCATGTTTTATGATGCACTTTGGCCTACATTGTGTACACATTTTGTTTAATATTTCCGTCGGCTGCCGTGAGGGATAGCCGCCTTCTCTCATCACGCGTCATCATGAAGCTGGCAATAAATTATAATCAGAGACCGCAATTAGACCTCATCACATTCTGATTTGCTAATTATAATTGCATCCT
>JAQGBJ010001535.1:0-22321 GCA_034698345.1 Sphaeridia pumilis | reverse complement strand
GTTAAAATTTCACAAAATTTTGAAGCTTCAGCCCTTTGCAGGCCCAGTTTAAGTACCTGGAAACCCTCAAAATGGCCCGAATTCGTTTCGAAGGTGCTTGGGGAGGCCCAGGGAGCCTGTTTGAGCCCTTAACCGATTTCAAAAATTTTCGGTAAAAGTCACCTAGGAATTCGTTATTTCTGCTCAATATCACTTGTACGCATGCAGTATTAAGCTATTATGAATCAATGAATCAATGTGTGAACGCTGTGAATCTTCGACAATATACTATCGACTATTCCCGTTTTTGGTATGCGACTTCTGCTTCAGCCTCCAACAAATCTTGATAAAAATCTTCCACTGTAAGCTGAAATGAATTGTAAAGATATTTTAGCCAAAACTAAAAATGTACGGCAAATGTATAGCCAAGGATTATAAAAGACTTTACCTGAAGCTTATAATTCACTTGCTGTTGAGTATCCATGTACCAATCCAAGGAAACCTCCACGTCCAACCTCAATGAAACGTGGGGTTCGTATCCATGGAACAAAGCTACTAACATGTTCTCTATGCTTGCAGGACTCAAGAAACGCTCGATCCTAGTCACAACCCTGAACGTCTTCAGACCTGTAAAGAAGGATTCGACCATTATTGAGAACCTTGATAACCTGATATTTGCTATGCTGAGGTAAACTCACCGTCAAGTACCGCCAAGTCTTTGAGGTATCCAACAGGAATGTCTTCAGACCTGTTTGCTGGCAAACGCTGCCATCCGAAGCGACAACTTGTCAGATCCATTTCCAAATGGCGTAAAACAGGGAATTGTTTACAAGCATTGAAGAATTCAGACACTTTCTCACGGCTGGTACATCGAGTAGCGTCAAAAAACACCATTCCCCTCAAATGAAGCCGAGTAACATTATGGAGTTGGGCTGAAGCTTGGAGAAGCCATACAAGTCCATCCGATTGCCATGCATTTTCATCACAACAAAGTTCTAGTGAGACAACCTTTGACAGGTCATGTTTCCATGGTCCTCGTCCGACATCATATTCATTCAGCTCCGTATCTTCCTTTCCTTTTTGCAGGCAAAGCTCGGTCAAGTTGGCAAACACTTGGAACCTTTTCAGAAGCTGTAACATCCAGTCAAGACCTCTTCCATCATCGATGGAAAAACTGGTCGTCAAAGAACGAATCCCCCAAGCCCAGCTTTTCAGGTTACAGAAAAATGATGGAATGTTGCAGAAGAAATTGCCTTCGAGTGTCAAGGAAGCAGGCTCGTTGGCGTTGATGAATTGTGTTATAATAGCGTTCAAGGTATACTCATATTCGGCAAAAGCTTTGGCAATTCTAAGATTTAGATATAAACAAAATGTTATTCACACATCATACTCATACAGGTATAACTTTCTGCATTCCATAATTTTTACCTAATCGCAAGCGAAACATGATGGTAACGCTGCATGGTTGGGTTGTCCCAGTAAATCTCCTCCCAACGTTGAAAGAATTCCAGCAGCATCTCAGGCCAGTTATAACAAACGATGGATATAGTCTGGAACACAAGTGTCAGTCATTACTCATTACACGCGTTCAAATTAACTATGCAATAGTGAAACAATACCTTTAATGATGGGCATTGGCTCAAAAACCTTAGATCGATCGTTTCGATTCGTCTTCCACTCGTGTTTCCAAAAAACATGACTATAAGAGACTCCAGCTTCTCAAATTTGACTTCTGGAGGAGCTGGTGGGACGCAGGGACCATTAAACTCAGGTGAATTCCAACGCTTCCTGAATCCCAATTCTAGCTCCTTCAAAGACGGCAATAACTGTAGCAGGAAAGACGCTAAATTCCCAACTTGATCACCGATATCAGAATCAATCACTTTCACAATGTTGTTTCGCCAATTCGCATTCAACAAACGCTCGCAAGTCCAAAAATACGGTTCAATCCACCAGCTGTTTTCCTTCCAATAGACCGACTCATGAACCTCAATTTCTAGGGGAATTCTGGCGCTGATCTCGTGGTTTAACAGACATGAATCTAATTCCTCGTACTGCCGAAACTTGGCGTTTTTACATGTGGCTATCAAAGTGATCTTCGTGCAGCGTTTCCTCAGCTGGCGGTTGATGACTTCGTTCCATTTCTTGTTGACTAGTCGAAGTTCCTTCAGCTTGTTGAAATCGCAGTTTGAGAAGATTTCATCTAGAACCTGAAAAAGTCAAATTGCGTTATATCTTGACAGTCAAAGGGATTCACATTCGCTGAAGTTATGGTTTGAAAAAGTGAGATATTCCTTACCAAGTCAACTTCTAGAGCTCGATCCATCCTGACTAGTAATAACGCAAACTTACGAAAAAACTGCAAAGATTCTTCAAAATCCAAATTCCAGTTCAAAATCAAAATCAAAATTTCACTACGCTAACTAATAACGAAGAAGATTTGTTTGTTAGCTGCCTTGATTGATTCCCTCCAAGAGCGCAATTGATTTTCCATCTTCTACGCACACACCGCCAATGTTTACAAATGAAGTTGCAGTAGCCGCACATAGATGCCGCTCGTTTCAACTAACAAGCAATGTAGCCGCCAGTTTTATTCAGCGCAGTTCTCAATGAAGTTTTGAAGCTTTTTGACTTAAGAGGCAAAGTAAAATGCTTGACTTTAGCCCAACAAAAACAAGTCCATTAAAACAGAAAGTAGAATCCATAAATATTTATGCCTCGAAAAACAAAAGAGTAAACATGTTTTAGAAATTTTCACATTAAAACTTCACTTAAACACAAATCTTGCCACCTTTCTCAGTCAGCGAGATTTCATTTAAAGTTTGCAAGTCTCAACGTCAGCGTTATAACTTTTTTACGCTCTTGAAATATGGCTATTTCCTCAACACTTTTCGCGCTTTCCCTGTCATGTCTCCTTTTGACTACAACAGCAAAACTTAACGAAGGCACGTATTTTTTCAAACCTTTCGTTTTAAGAAATCGATCATCCGCAAGTACCTGTAACCAAATATCCTTCATTTCAGACGACCTCGACATCGACACGGAAACATGTCCTCCAGTAGCTGCCGCCGGCACCGAAACAATCTTCCTCGACCCCGAATGCTCATCAAGGCGAGTCGATATCGCCAGCAGTGACGCCGAAACAGATTGCTTCAAGGACGCCGACTGCCAAAACCACAGCAAATGCTGCTTCATCGATCACTGTCGAAAACGCTGCATCGACCTCCGCTTCGGGAACTACACGCCGCTTCGGTCTCCTCCGACTTCGATCAATAGCGAAAAACTCATCCTATTGTCAACAATGCTGAAGAGCGAGAGAAAGTCTCGGCAATTTCGATGTGTCTCTTGTTCAACGTGTCTTCGAAGATGCGAGACGGACAGAGATTGCGCTAGGGGGCGTCGCAATCGGTGCTACCATAATAGCTGCAGTAGTTATTGTGTTTAAAGATGCGACTTTCTCTTTTTCTCTTCAAAAATACAGATTTGTGAACCAGGTCGCCAAAACATAAAAATTAACCTACTTTTTTCAATGACTGTTTAGCACGAATCTGAGCGGGAAATTTGAATTAAATAATTTTGAAAGAAAGCTCTGTCTACTTATTGAGTGCGTGCATCGGAAACCTTGGCTTTACAATACAATACAGCTTGAAGTAATCAAGGAAATAAATCGATATTTTTCGCTATTGAAATCGGCACTTGTGTGGCTTTGATACTTGAAACAGCTGCTCTGAAAAACGTATATTTCTAGAAATTTCCCACGCCTTGATTGAGTTTTCATCACGAAAAATTCCGTGAAATTGCAAGGCAAAACCTCGAGATTTTGGATGCTCGAACTTCAGTCTTTCACCAGCTTCGCCATGAACAACAACGTCTACCCGCTAAAGCCCTCTTCGAAGGGCACCTCGAAATTCATCGGGTTTCCTGAAGAAATACCCATTAAATTCATCCAATATTCCGAAGTTATTTCTGCGGTCAAGCCTCTGCTCAATTTTTCGAGGCTCTGTGGAGTCCCCGGTTTCTCTTACTTCGACAGTTTAATTGCAAAGCCGGGTATTTTTACCCTCTTAAGCTTCGTCAACATCCTACTTCTATTCAACCAAATATTTTTACTTGTCCTATGCCTCCTTCGGCAGGAAGACTTTTTTCGCCGCTCAGGCCCCTTCATCCTGATGCGCGTCCAAGTAATCCTCGTCCACCTCTGGAGCGCCATCTATTCGCGGAAATTAGCGGACGCTCTTCGAAACTCGCCAAGCTTGGAGAACAGAGTCAAGATTTACAAAGACCCTTCGTCAATCTACTACCTGCGCCGCAAGTGCCTCCTGGCGGCAGCTCTCTTTGTACTTCTAACCTGCGCGCTCTCTGTCAAGTCTGTCTTCATTGACCTGTGGGCGAACCGTGCGGGGTTTTTGAAATCGCTTGAAATGTACGGCGCTCAGTGTAAAATGACCAAGAATTTTCTCTTCCACCCTGCAGTGACCTCTTCGTACTGCCTTGTGGCTAGTTTGGCCTCTAACGCAGTTTGGCTCTTTGGAGATTTTTTGCTTTTGGTGCTGAGTGTGACCCTGGGCGAAATGTACCGAAGGATAAACCGTGGCGTTGAGGCCATGGAGCCTGAGAAATTTTCGGCGGTTGAGATTGATTTGGTGAGGGAACATCACGGGCTCACTTCGAAGACGGTGGCGGTAAGAAAGGGGGTGAAGCTTAAATTCAAAGGGTGGAGCTAGGTCAAAGGTCATGATTGTTTTTCAGGAGTTTGACAACGCCATCTCTGTTCTGAACCTCATAAACGCGGCGCTTAATACAGCGATTGTGCTGACGGGGACCTACACTTTAGTTTTGGGATCGAGGGCCAGAGGGAGCAAGAAGCTAGAACCGGCGCTAACGGTTGAGGTTGCGTGCAAGGTGGCAGTTGCTGGGTTGAAGATGGTTATGAGTTTGGTGGCCGCTTCGGTTCTAAATCAAAGGGTGAGAGACAGTGATTTTGAGGAGAAAATTTCAAGGCGCCAATTTTGAAAATTTTAAATTTGGTGTTCAGGCTCATGCTGCTCTATCGACAGTTCGATCTTGGCCAATGGCGAGAGAATTCAACGATTTTACACTGCAGCATGGAAGGGCTTCTGTGGTAAGTTTCATAAGTTGGTGGTGATTGAACATAGATGGCGCTTTTAAGAGTTCTTTTGTAAACAATACAGATTCATGCATTTTTGGGCCAATTGTCATCAAGAAACATGGGCTTTACATTGGGCAAAGTTGCAACAATAACAGCTAAACTATTGGGATCGATTTGCATCGCCATCGCCATATTTTTTGGGTTCTCGAGGATCACAATTTCTGCTTGTTCTGGACGACAAGGAAGGCTTGTGGATGACGGTTCTTCAGTATTCGATTGAAAGTCAAGTGGCTCCAATGCTGAAGCTGTTAAGTTAAAAGCCACAATATTACAGGATCAATTGCCATGTAGGAGTGTGAAAGCTTATAAAATTAAAAAGTTTCTGTACAGCACTTCAGTGCATTGTGAATAATATAAAACTTTGCCCTTTTCACGAGCATATACATGAAAAGCCTTTGAAGTCGCCAAAATGTTATGCTGGGTTGACTTCTGAAGCTGGAATGTTTACTGAGGTGAAAAAGTTTTCCAAGCGTCAAAAGGCATGTTGAAGGACGTTTGGGACGTCCTGCTTCGCCAGTAGACCTTCGCCAGTGTCGTCAAAATGGCGTCTCTTTTAGGTCCGCCCGGCGTTGCCCTACAAAACCCAGTGGAGCTACTGAACGCTAGCTTCATAGTTCCAACAACGTTCGTTCCAATTCTGATCTTCTACCAACTCGGCGGCGACTTGTTTGATTTTGAAACAGTTTCGATCCCACTCGTGTACGTCAGGCTTGAGAGCCTTTCGTTGTGGCCGAGTCCTGAGTACGCGAGAATCGCCCTAACTGGATCAAGACTTCGGTCGCTCGTCTACGCCTTTGGTCTTGTTGACATGGATGAGGAAAGATCTGAAGACAAGATTGAGGAAGGACGCAATTGTTTCGGTGATTGTGATGCTTGGGACGCATTTTATACACAGAGGGCACTTGATGCAACGAAAGTAACATTTGGACCTCAATTCAACTTGTTTTTCTACAAGGACTCCATTACGCCAGCATGGCTTTTATTCGAGAACAAAGACTACGAATACCTCTTTCGAGGCTTTACGATGAACGAGCACATGATGTATTTGGTCAACGTTTCATCCCCTCATTTGAACGCACCCCAAAATGAAGTACAACTGGTCTGTCTCGCCTGTGACGAAAACTGGGGAAGAAATTATTTAACACCAAGCGGGACTATTACATACCACCAGGAAAGTCGATCTTTTTGGAATGGACTTGAGCAAGCTGCCAAGAGGGCAAGTTCAAGGCTACATTGGGTCCAGGTCCAGGAGCCTAGCGGCCGAACTGTGTGGACCCGAGAATACCTGTGTTCAGACTACCAATCCTTTTTGAACCAAGGAGGACTTTACGAATTGTTGTCAGTCCCCCTTCAGTTGGCATTTTCGATTTTCCTAGTTGACAATGTCACTCATGTTGTTCAAGGTTGCAAGGGAACTGACGATAAAGCGTTGATGCAATCTGCTGTGAGATTTAGCTCCTACATTCCATCTGCTCTAAAACTGACTTTCTGGCAACCCACAGAAACGTTTGAAGAGGCGTTCATCTTCATCACTGACCAAAATGTGACTTCAAAGCGCCACACCGCTGACCTCTACCTCAAGGCGCTCGACGTCGAAAGTTGGATTGCGGTTCTGCTCGCCGGAGGAGTCACGTGTGTGGCTCTGGCGATGCTCGTGAAGACATCGAAGATGAGGCGCATGCGCAGCTTTTGGGATTCGATGCGCTACTTGGGCGCCTTCTTTTTGGACCAATGTCCGTCAGCTCTGCCATTTCCTGGCGCTGCCGTTAGGTCCAAAAAGGCGTTGCTTGTCGTGGTGGTTCCGTGGATTTTGGCAATTCTGATTTTGTCAAACGGTTTTCGAGGTGTCATGAAGTCAAACTACGTCAACAAGTTTCCGTATGAAACAAACCTTCAAAACTTGGATATCACAAATTTCGACTTGTTTTCGTTCGTGCGAAACGAGGACTGTGATAGAGCTAAAACTGCAAACACGATCGATGAACTTTGGATGTGGTGGTTAATTAATGGCCGCAAGCCTGAAGACCTGTGCTATGATGAAGGCGCATATTTGTATACAACCATTGGTTTACTAACGCTACCTAGGGAACAGGCTGAATATCGGGAATTAAGAATAGACCAATGGCTGGTCAACAGGATCTTGGCTGTTGAAAACATCAACGATCCATGGAGCAATGTTCGAAACCGCGTTGTGCTCATCTGCTCACATAATTTCAGTCAGTATTCAGGATCTCAGTATCATAGCAACGTGGATAGATGGCACAAGGTAGCTGTCAAGGGTCCGTCACATTGGAATATTGATTTCACTTATATACACATAGTTTTCGAAGCATGTGACGATAACGACGACCATATGTACGTACGCGGCAACACTGAAGGCGAAAATACTATCAAAGCTTTCTGGATGGTCAGACGACATGAATCGGCTTTTGTGATTCGCAAGTCTGAATTTCCGTGGTATTGGAACCTGTTCAAGAAGGCAATGGTCAACGATTCGCGAGTTCAGTTTGCGCACTCGGGTGGCGCTGAAGTCGCGCGGAAGACAAAGCGCGCCATCTATGAGCGGAACGACTCGCCGTTTTACATCTTCGTCAGACACCGTTACATGGATTCTGCAAATTGGATGATTCGACGAATTGCCGCGATTCAAGAGTCGGGAATCTTCAACCTATGGAACAAATGGGATGGAATTTTGAGGCCGCCTGTTAACGAATCGCTCAACGAAGAAATCTCGGATACGTTCGATGAAGTCAGGGAGCTGCGGCTTTCAGATCCTGGAATCACATTTTTGCTGAATGTTGTTGCTGTACTGATGTTGGTCGCTTCAGCAGTTTTCACTTTTGAAGTTGCATCTGTCTTCGTGTGAAGCTCCTGCACGTTGGACGTTGACGTATGAGTGCATTTCAACATTTCGAATACTTCTGAAGTCACTCGCCGAAACTTTTACACAATATTCGTAGAAGTGCTAATATGTAATATGTAATAGAGTAGATCGATCAGAATTCAGCACAATAATCAAATAAAACTTTAATCAATCTGGAACTTAAGCAGTACTCTGATACACCACCACAAGACTGAAAATTCCAAAAAATCGCCCACCCAAACACACGGAACTTCCTGCAGCTCGTGACGTCTTTCTCCGCTTTTTACATTCTGTAACAGCAAAACAAACTTCAATCAAAACCCGTATTCATATTACCTGCTTTAATACCAAAAACCTTCGAAAATTCTCTCTCTCACCTCACCTTCAACAACTTCTTCAACTTCATTAACTTCATTATCATCGCCCCTGCAAACAGTCTCCCGAATCCAATCCACATGAATGTCAACTCTTTGAAAATACGACGTAATCCCACATCCTCTCGGCGTATCAATAAAACTGGCCACACCAATCAGCGTCTTCCTCGGCCCCCAAATCAGCGGTCCGCCCGAATCCCCCACATTCACTCCCTTTTTCGACTTCCAACCAAAACAAATACACTGTCTTTTCAGAAATTTTTCATCATAGCTCTGCACTTGCTGCATAAGCATTTCACTAATCCAATCCACATTGCAAATTTTCTCCGTCACCTTCAGTAGGTACCGGGAATACGAATTCTGCACATAGTGCTGGGTCCTCCCCCAACCGAACGCAGTAGCAGGTTCCCCTGAAAACAAAACAACTCAAATCATGCACCAGCGCCATCTATTTCGAGCATTTCCAACTAACTCACCTCTGTAACTTTCACTAGAAGTTCCAAGCACCGCCACCTCTCTTTTCCCAAAACTTCCCTTGACCCTCAATAGCGCCACATCATTAGCGTACTTCATCATACGTCCATACTCCCGATGTACAACAATTTCCTCAACTTCAAAAACGGCTTCAGCGCCCTCTAGCGGCTTCCCTGGTTTTAAATCGATGAATCCAACAAGAACCCTCACAATTTTCCGGTTTTGGACAAACTCTTTTTGTTCGATGCAATGAGCTGCGGTTAGGATCCACTTCGGATGTACAACGGCTCCTCCGCAAAAGCTCTGAAAACCGCCATCTGGTGGCGCGTCTTCAACTCCGGATTTTATTAGCTCCGTGCGGTTGAACTTGTAAGCCAAGCTGACCATTGGCCGGAAATCGCCTTTCGAAGCGCATTCTCCTTCAACAACTCGAGGTTGAGGCCCACGATGACGGGCTATTGCAGCACTACAGTTTTGAAAAGATGCGCTAGTGGTAAAAACCAGGGCTAAAAAACTTGAGAAGATGAGCCTGATTTCCATCTTGTGTTTTTTAAAAATTTTGATTTTCCCGCCAATTTTAGAACCGCTAGTTTCTTACGTAACCTTCCGGGAGCAACGGAGCTTTATCGTGGAGTGGAACCAGGAATAGGAAATTCGGTATCAGGCTTTAAATCAAAGCCGTAAAATCCCTAACTTCCTCTTCTTAGAGCCAACGAACTATAGCCTTTGATAACATGCGTTTTAAACGGAGAGAAAGTCTGCGACTTTGTTCAGTACAGTTTTAGCAGCCAAGCTGGAAGCGTTGAGTGAAAGTTTTCAAAAATGAAGTTCTTTAAAGACAAAGTCCAAGACGGGCTTCCCGCGCTGGAAGCGGGAAAATCCGAAAAAACTGAAGCCTCCAGACCGCTTCCCCCACCAGAATCCGAAATCATCACGACTTTACGCCCTCTACTGTCGTTTTCGCAAACCGTCGGCGTCCCTGGCTTCTCCCACCTCCAGTCCCACCTCTCCAAACACAAACTTTACGCCCTCTACACCTGGAACTTGCTTCTGGTCCTCAACGAAGTCCTTTTGATCAGCGGTCGTATCCAGCAGGTCCAGGACTCCAGAGACCTCGCCGAGCCCCATGTCATCGTTTTCCTCGTCCACGCCCACGTAATTCTTGTACATCTCTGGAGCATCCTCTATTCCAAAAGGCTTGCATGGGCCATCCAGCGGTTTCGAGACATGGAGTCCATAATCGAACCGTTCACCGAAGAGCAGCGCGCCGACCGCGCGCGCTTCGCGCGCGCACGCGGTCTCTCTGTCGCGTCACTCTATACAGTCTTTGCTGTCTGGTACACACTGAAACCGGTCTTCACCCAAGTCTACTACCACCAGCGCCCAACCTACGAAGCGCTCGCCGGCTACGCCGAAATACCAAACGCATGCCCGGTTCTTTGGGCGCCGGCGCCAGATGGCCTCACAAGCGCCTACTGTGTTTTGTCGACGCTTTGCGCCAACTTTGTGTGGGCTTTCGGGGATTTTTTGCTCTTGGTTTTGGCCATTATGTTTGCGGAACTTTTTCGAAGGCTCAATCGGAGGATCTGGACAGTGGATCCGCAGAAGGTGACAGCGGTTGAAGTTGAGGTGCTCAGGGAACATCATGGATTGATTGCTAATAGCACGGCGGTAAGTTTGAATTTTTTGAGGCCAAAACGTTGGTTTTTCAACTTTATTTTTTCTACTTATCCCAGGAGTTCGACGACGCCATCTGTGTTTTGACCTTCATCAACATTGGATTCAACGTCCTTTTGTTCCTGTGCCAAGATTATGGGCGCATGTGGGAAGTCCTTGTCAAGCAGAATTCGAACAGGTCGTATTTGGCAGAGTTGGAGCATGACGCAGTGGCAGTGGCGATTAAACTGGCTATTAGCTGCACTGCGGCGGCAGTTTTGAATCGAAGGGTGAGTTCAAAACGATAGATGGCGCGCGCGCTCCTCTCTATTAGTTTAAACGGTTACTCTTATCTCTCTCTTTCTTCCAGGCACATGCAGCGTTTAGTACTATTCGAACATGGCCTTTTTCGAGGGACCTGAGCCACGACTTCAATGAGAAGAACAGCAGAGCTTCAGTGGTCAGTTTTTTTGGCTATTGCTTTAGATAGACTTTAGAAGGTAATGATTTGAAATGATGTTTTCTGTCGTTTAGATCTACATGTTTCTGGGCCAGCTGAAATCACCTAAAATTGGCTTCACTTGCATGAAGATTTCGACAATTACACCGAAGTTTGTGAGCGGCCTTGTGGTGTTACTTCTTGGCTGTTTGGCGTTCAACAGGATTATTCTGGCGCTTCCGGGGAATAATATTAATTTTGGCAGGGGTTTGAATGTGGGGTCGGGGAGTGCGCCGTTCAAAGGGTCCATTACCGAAGGGCTTCAGTTTGGATTTTTACAGGTAATTATTGCTTGACTGCTATTGGAGACATGGGTTTTGGACTTCAAAATTTCTGAAAAATTTGCCGTTTTACAGAATACTACGAGGGGATTAATCAATTGAAGACGGATGACAGTGGATTAAAATAGTTGATTTTTCATGTGTTGTATTATAGCTTTCTGTATGACAAAAGTCCAAGTTGGTAAAAATTACAAAATTTTGACAGATTGAATTTTGTAAGCTAAATGATATTCACCGTTCAAAAACGAGTAGTGAAACGTCATATCAAACCTACAAAAAAGCTGGCGTAACAAAAATTTAGAAGCACACGGCACTCAAGTCTAACATAATATTTTCCCGCCTAATTCAACTGAGGACACTCCTTGTTCATAAAATGGCGGGGCCCAACCATTTCACCATTGGCCCTTGCCTGTTCCACCATATACGCCTCGACATCCTCGATGGTTGCCATTGGGACCTTTTGAATGTCGGCCAAAAACTTGTAAACTGACCACCAGATGGCGTACGGAATCCAAGGCTCTGCTCCGTCAGCTTCAGTGGTCAGGACTTGGCACACTATTTTCATGGTCTCGGCGAGGTTCTGTAAAGGAGAATTTTTTTTAAATCTGACCTTTGACCTGAGCTACGGTTATTTGGGCTTACGTTTCCCAAAGTGCCTGCTGCAAGGCCTAGCAAGTGGACCCAGCAAACGCAGTCTTGGAATCCAGCAAGCTGAAACAGTTCTTCGAGGTGGGCAGGGTTCAAACACATGTTTTTCCAAACAGATCTCATTGTGTCCTTGTTGACGATTTGGAGGCAGGCGAGCTGGGGAGAAGCCAAAATTTGAAATTGGCGCGCTTGACTCATATGGTCATTGAGGGATTCTTCGAAGCACTTACCCTTCGATGCATGGCCTTGAGCACTTGGATGCTGACACCAATTTGCGAAGTACATGGCGGGTACTCGAGTCTCTCCTTAGCCAATGGCGACTCGCCATTGGCGAGCGCGCGAAAGTAGCCTGCGGACCACTTGAGCAGGAAGTTGGGCTGGGTTCGGATCGCAGCTTTTGCGTATTGCTTTAGCAAGTCTGGGAGTTGTGGTGGAATTTGGATTGCGTCGGCACATTGTCTTTGAAGTTCTTCAGACATTTTGCAGTGTTTTTGGTTGCCTGAAAATGGCAAGAGTTGATTTCACAACTGAATTTGCTATTTGCTAGAATCTTGCTATGTTAGTGTTTCACCGTTTGGTTCACTAGTTTTTGAGAAAAATTTGCTTGATGTTAATTGGAACAGAACCAAGTTTAATACTTACAATTTGATTTTGAAAAGCACCAAAACTCTCAGTTTCGGAACACATGAGCACTTTTGAAATTTCGCGCGCATGGCTGCATTTGTTTGTACCGGTTGCTATGGCAACTGAACTTTCTCTACGTTTCTGCTGGCAAAGCTTTGCTGAAATGGACTAATGTATTCCTGTTCGCTTCTTGTATCTGCATTGTTGCATGACGCTCTGTTGGCTTTCCACTTATTCGAACCGACTTCTGTTCAGCAAAAATGTATTTTATTATTTTGCTGTTTCTTAAAAAATGGCCAAGAGGCATTCGATATGAGCTAAAACTTGAGTTTTTAATCAACCGCAGGTTTTTTCATAAGTTGCTTCTACAACTTGAGCGTTCGCAATTTTGAAGTGTTGAAGTTCCCTGAGCGGGACGCTTATGAACACTTTAGGTTGAACAAAAAAAAACTTCCCAGTCTCCATGATACCGCCTTGGCAACATGGGCGTCAAAATACTTGCCTTGACGGTGAGTTTTTTGACGCTACGCATCAAAATACTTGCCCATTGGCATTTACTTGGTATTGGAATCTCTTCAAGAAAGCGATGGTTAACGACACGCGAATTCACAGTTCGCCCACACAGGTGGCGCTGAAGTAGCGCAAAAGACAAAGCGCGCCATCTACGAGCGGAACGACTCGCCGTTTCACATCTTTGTTCAACACCGTTACATGGAGCCTGCAAACTGGATGATTCGTCGAATTGCTGCGATTCAAGAGTCAGGAATTTTCAACCTGTGGAACAAATGGGATGCAATTTTGAGGCCGCCAGTTAATAAGTCGCTCAACAAAGAAGTCTCGGAAACCTTCGATGAAGTCAGGGAGCTGCGGCTTTTGGATCCTGGAATCATGTTTTTGCTTATTGTTGCCTGTTTTTTGGCTTTAATGGCTGTAGCTGTTTACGCTCTTGATGTAGCGTCAGTTCTTGTATACAACGTTCCTTGTCGATTAAAGGGTATTGCTCAATCACAATGTTGGTGCTTAAGCGTTACTGCGGTTGCAATCTTGCTATAGCCAAGACTCAGGTAGATTGCCTAATGAATGGCAATAGCGTTATGGAGGTTACGCGTCCTCTCAATATTTCTGCGGAATTGATGTTTAGTGTAGTGCAAGTGCAAACGTTCAATATTATTCGTTCCATCAGAATGAGAATTTTGCACGAAATCTTTTGGAAATGTTGCATTGAAGGTTGTTTGGTCGACTGAAATATAAATTTAATCAAATAAATACTTACATCTCGACAGACTATGACTTGATGATCGGCATTTACCCCAGTCAGGTTTCGTGTTAGAATTTTTGTTTGTACCGAGTTACTAAGCACGAAACTCAAAAATTACTTTGTACTTTGATGATTCGTTTTCAAATCTTGAAATAGGCTCGGAAATTCGATTTTCCTTACAATATGATCCGGTGCTTACGGACAGATTTCTGTACGTGTATGGACGACAAACTTGTCTGAACTTAACTTGCCGCTTGACAATCTTATTGTTAAGACTAAAAGTTGCTACTCCAAGGATCAATCATCAGTTAAGGTTTTGAACATAAAATACTATTTGGTATTATGGTAGTAAGGCGGTATCAGTTAAGAATGGACCTGATATGGATACAATAACTGTAATTAGTTTTCAAAGAAATTTATTTAACTTCAGATTTAGATCTTTTCAACAAGACATCTAACACACTGACGGTACAGGTAGTCTTAAGAAACAACAATGATTTGGTTTCCAACTAATTTGTCTACCGGAGTCACACTTGAACAGCTCAAGCTTCTAAACGATTTGCGGAGTCTTGCTGAAGAAGGTTTAGTTGGTAAGCTTGATTTGAAGCTTACCGCTCTCGTAGGTTACAATTTGGAACAGCTCAAAAAGACCCTGCAATGGATCGCAAGCGTCCACCACCGGACAGAGTTGTCATTGATGCAGGTGAACTCAACAACAATTTCTCACTATGACCACCAATGCGTTTGGATTTTTATGTACTACTTTGTTTCGTGAATGCTAAAGAAAATGAGCATTTTCCATTGAATCTATAAGGGGATGAATTAAACCACTTGTTCTACCACATTCAACCTGAATGTCTAACCAGAATCGAAAAATGAATTACTGCAGCTGCCATTGAAATTGTACACCAAGACGCCTTTGGCGCAACGGTGCTACTTTTCGTTAATCCCTGCGAGGGTTTCTCGTGAGCAACACATATGTAGAAGCAAAATAGCTGCAAAAAACCACTGTGTAGTCGGCATTGCAATCTGGATGAAAACATCTAGTCCTGACCAAGTAGCTTTGAACGTCAACTTTCCCGGACACAGCTGCTGGAATCGATCAGTTCTGTAATTTTGGTTCCATGATTTTTGTAGCCAACATAATCTAGTGTTCAAAAAAGTTTTGTCTGGGTGATTTGTACTTTTGCAGCTAAAATGAGGGAATTCATCAAGATGTAGGTCAAAGCCAGCTACACTTGTGCACCCCACGGTGCAGACATACTCACAACAACTGGGTCGAGACCATTTCCGTCTCAATCTAAAGCAAAAATTAAAGCCTGAGATACCACGAACAACGCTAATGAAGCGTGTAAATTTTGAATTGAAAGCCATCCCATCCTTCATTAATGTCTTTCCACCTTAATCTTAACACCGACACACTCTCGGTCAGCACGGAAGAAATGATAAAGCTGTTGGTTACACAAAAACTTTTTTTTTCGAGATCGTTTTTTGAATATCAGCCGGCATATATATTAGCATTTCAAGCTTAATGAACCACGAAATAATTAAGCCTCATTTTAGGACAGCAGCTATGAAGTTTGGCTTCAGCCTATTTTCATTTTATCGATTCGATAAATATCTAGTTAACTTCGAGGAAGAAAAAGTCATGCTTTAATAATCCTAGGTTATGAAAAAATTCATCATATACGATTTGATTAAAAGTTTCTATATTATATACAACGATGGAACAATTACCGCGGTTTTTAATTTTTTGTACCTGTTCTTATTGCAATTGACTGTTTCTACGTTTCTGCTACCAAAGAGTTTGCTAGAAAGAACTTCATGACATTTCGCTCCTTCACTTTTTCAATCGAAATCGCAATTGTTTCGGTGAATATTCCGTATTGTTGCATGACATTTTCACTCCTCGTCCTTCTTAGAATATTCCACACCCGTTGCTCATAACAACGTAAAAATTAAAGCCGAACATTAAGAAGGATGCGGCAAACACAACACATAAGTCGTCGAATAAAACGTCTAATTGTTAGCTCAAGCACCGAATCAATCGCTGCTCAATACTGACAAGTTCTTAACATTTCAGTGTAAGTAACGTTAATTTTATGAATTTTGAATGTTATTTCAACTTTAATGGTCATTAAAATTTAGGATTATTTTTGAATATTGTTAATTACGCTTGGGAAAAACTCATATTAACTTGATGTGAAGTGCCGCTTGATGTCAGAATAACTCAATTCAGCAAAACCAGAACCTTTGTTCCGCTTTTTGGCTATACCTGATCCGCAACTTTTGCAGAACAAACTGGAACCTTCGCGCAGTGTCAAATGGCGTTCCTCGTTTCTCCCATAGTTGGCACTGCCCACCTTGCTTTGCAAAACCCTGTGGCGCTCTTGAACATTAGCTTCATTGCTCCACCCCTTTTCGTCCCGATTCTTATCTTGTATGAATTAGGCGGCGCCTTGTTTGATTTCTCAACTGTTCCAATTCCTTTCTCGTACATCAACCATGAAACACTCCCGGCAGAGCCGACTTTTGAGCTCACGAGAACCGGATTGACCGGATCCAGGTTTTCGGATCCAGCAAGTACCTTGCTGAAATTCTGGAACTCTTGATTGGCCACACGGATATGCTTCTCCACTTTTTTAACGTTTCAACCGAAGAATGTCCTGGAGGGAAAATGGCTGCCACAAACCAAGTGCAGCTTGTTTGTCTCGCATGCGATGAAAACTGGGATATTACGTGGTACCCGCGAAATCTCATAGGCGAGGTTTTTGCATTCAACGACAGTCGCTCGTTCTGGAGTCCATTCCAACAAGTAGCTGGGCGTGTCACCGGGAACGGAACGAAACTACATTGGACGTACGATCAAGATTACAAGCAGATGCCAACATATTCTGTGGTCCGGTATACTTGTCAAGAGTACGAGACGTTCTTGAACCAGCGTCGTCTCTACAACTTTGCTCGAGGTCACCAAGAGTTTGTGTACTCGCTGTTTCCGCTTCAGAATTTTACTTCTTTGATCAACTTCTGTAAACGCAAGAATGCGAACGTGCTATCTGCCGGATCGGCGTTCACATTCCGTTCAGGTTTTAAAATGCGCGCGCTAGAACTAATTCGCTGGAATCCTTTGGAAACATTCGACGAGGTGTTCATGTTCATCACTGATCAAAATGTGACTTCGAAGAGCCACGCCGCTGACCTCTACCTCAAGGCGCTGGACGTCGATAGTTGGATTTCGGTTCTTGTCGCCGGAGTAATCACATGCGTGGCGCTGGCGATGTTCACCAAGACCTCAAAGATGAGGCGCATGCGCAGCTTTTGGGACTCGATGCGCTACGTCGGTGCCTTCTTTTTGGACCAATGTCCGTCAGCTCTGCCGTTTCCCGACGCTTTCGTCAGGTCAAAGAAAGCGTTGCTTTTCATGATTGTTCCTTGGATGATGGCGATTCTGATTCTGTCAAACGGATTTCGAGGTGTCATGAAGTCCAATTACGTTATGAATTTCCCATACAAAACGAGTCTTGGTAAATGGGAAGATTTCAAAGCTTTCGATGTCACAACTTTCGTCAGGAACGAATATTGTGACGATTATCACCACACGGAATACTTCATTCACGAAGCTTGGTTTTATTGGGCTGTTAACGGTCGTCAGCCGGAAGATTGGTGTTACAAGATAAAACCTCCATATGCATTTTTCATGTCGTTTGAGCGAGGAGCATCTCCAAACGATTTCCGGGAGCAACGAATCGACGAGTGGATGTATTTGGTAGAATATCATCACTATGAGCAAATCGATGATATCGACGAACGATTAAGGACAAACTTTGCTGTCCGCCCATATGTTCATTTCGACGACGACGTTGCACTTCTTTGTGCTTACAATTTCAGTCAATATTCCGGGCTCGAGTATCACAAGAACGTGGTCAAATTTAACCACATTGTCGGTAATAGCCCTGCGGATTGGGACTTCAACTTTTTGGAAATTGAGAAGACTCGCGAACCTTGTGACAGCAGTCTGAACTATACATTCAAAGTAGGCGACACAGACCGAGACAGTTTCATGAAATCGTTTTGGATGACCAGAAGGCATGAATCAGCATTTGTGATTCGCAAGTCTGAATTTCCGTGGTATTGGAATCTGTTTAAAAAAGCAATGGCCAACGATTCGCGAGTTCAGTTTGCGCACACCGGTGGCGCTGATGTAGCGAAAAAGACAAAGCGCGCCATCTATGAGCGGAACGACTCGCCGTATTACATATTCACCAGACATCGTTACATGGAGCCTGCAAACTGGATGATTCGTCGAATTGCTGCGATTCAAGAGTCAGGAATTTTCAACCTGTGGAACAAATGGGATGCAATTTTGAGGCCGCCAGTCAACGAGTCACTCAACGAAGAAGTCTCGGAAACATTCAATGAAGTCAGGGAGCTGAGGCTTTCAGATCCTGGAATCACCTTCATTTTCAATGTTGTTGCTATACTGATGTTGGTCGCTTTAGCAGTTTTCGGTTTTGAAATTGCTAAATTACGTATTCGTTTCAGTTCTTATTGCAACTGATTCTTTCTACGTTTCTGCTGCCAAAACGTTTGCTAAATAGGACGAGATGAGATTTTTGCTGTTTCAGTTTAATCAAATCGCAATTGTTTCTGTGTATTCGGCATTGTTGCATGACATTCTTCACTCCTCGTCCTTCTAAGAATATTCCCCACCTATCTCCCATGACAACGTTAAAATTAAAAGCGAAACATCAAGAAGGATGCCGCAAAGACAACACATAAAGTAATCATAAGAAACTTCAATCATTCTTGGAGTGGCAAACATAAATTTGGGTTGATTAAAACAACGTTCAATTGATAACCTAAGCACCGAATCGACCGCTTCAATATATTCGGAATACTGACAAGTCCTAAAAACTCCATTGTACGTATCGTTAATTTGATGGATTTTCAAAGTTATATCAACTTTAATGGTCATTAAAATTTAGAACCATTTTCGGTTATTGCATATTTCGCTTGGTAAGAACACATATTCAACTGCATGTGAAGTGTGAAGTGCCGCTAGATGTCAGAATACATCAATTCATCAAAACTATGAAACCGTTATTGCGATTTTTTGCTGTAATTGATCCACAACTTTGCCAAAGCAAACTTCGACAGCGGAATTAAATGGCGTTCGCCGTTGCTCCTCAAGATGGCGCTGTTCGCCTTGCTTTGCAGAACCCAGTGGATTGGTTGAACATTAGCTTCATTGCTCCAACGTCGTTCGTTCCCATACTAATCTTTTTTGAATTCGGCGGCGAATTGTTTGATTTTTCAACTGTTCCAGTCCCTTTCTCGTACATCAACCATCAAACCCTTGAGGCTGAGCCAACTTCTGGATATGCACGAATCGGCTTGCTTAGTCCAAGACTTCGGTCACTCCTCGTCATTCTCGGCTTCATCAACATAAATCAACAACAACTGCAAGGCAAAATCGAGAGTTCGAACACGTGTTTCGGAACAAACTGCACTTCGCGCCAACACATGGCAACGACCAAAGCCCTTCTCCGTACAAAAGTACCCTTCGGACCTCAACTGACCATGGTTTTTCTCAAGGATTCTGTCACATCGGAACAGCTCTTCTTCGGACCCCAAAACGGCTTCGACAATATTCTCAGGCGTTTGATTAAGCACACTGACATGTTCCTCGCATTTTTCAATGTTTCAACGGAATCGCCCATAAAAACAAGTCACAAAGTTAAGCTCGTTTGCCTCGCATGCGGTGAAAATTGGAAATTTGGAAGCTGGTCGTCCCATGTTTTAGCAGGGGAGGTCTTTTCATCCAGCGAAAGCCACATATTTTGGAATCAGATTCAGCAGGTTGTTCGGCGAGTCTCCGGAAACGGAAAAAAGTTTCATTGGTCTTACGATGACGACTACAAGCAACAGATAACCTTGTATTCGGTCACTTTTACTTGTGAAGAATACGAGGAATTCCTGGTCCAAAATCGGCTTTACAACTTCTACTCTACTCACCAACAAATCGCGTATTCTTTGTTTCTCCCGCCAAACTTCACAGCTTTGATACAGTTCTGCAAAAATGAGAGACGAACATTAGTTCGGTCAACGGAGTGGACATTTCGTCCCATCATCAACAGACATGCGCTTGAACTAATTCGTTGGAATCCATTGGAAACATTCGACGAGGCGTTCATGTTCATCACTGACCAAAACGTGACTTCGAAGCGCTACGCTGCTGACCTCTACCTCAAAGCGCTCGAAGTTGAAAGTTGGATTGCGGTTCTGGTCGCCGGAGGAATCACGTGCGTGGCGCTGGCGATGCTCGTCAATACTTCGAAGATGATGCGCATGCGCATCTTTTGGGAGTCGATGCGGTACTTCGGCGCCTTCTTTTTGGACCAATGTCCGTCAACGTTGCCATTTCCTGACGCTGCCGTTAGGTCAAAAAAGGCGCTGCTTTTCGTGGTAGTTCCGTGGATGATGGCGATTCTGATTTTGTCAAACGGCTTTCGAGGTGTCATGAAGTCCAACTACGTCAAGAATTTCCCTTTTGAAACAAGCCTCCAAAGCTGGAAAGACTTCAAGGCTTTTGATCTGACCACTTTCATTAGGAACGAAGATTGTGCAGATGAAGACGATCCACCTGTCTTGATTATCAGCGAGACTTGGATGTGGTGGACTGTTAACGGGCGCCAATCGAAAGACTGGTGCTACAAATTAAAACCAAAATACCATTTTCCAATATCGTTCGAGCATCGAACGCCTCCACAAGATTTCCGCGAACAACGAATTGACGAATGGCTGTCTTTGGAAGAAATTCATTATTACGACCAACAACACAACCTTGCGAATATTTCCCGGACTAATCATTCCATCCGTCCTTTCGTTCACTTCGAAGATCAAGTTTCACTCCTCTGTGTCAGTAACTTCAGTCAATATTCAGGGCTTGAATATCACAAGAACGTTGACAAATGGATCGATATTTCTCTACAAGGTCCTGAGGAATGGAACCTCATCTTTCTGAGCATCGGGAAGACTTGGAAACCTTGCGACAGCGGTCTAAACCACACATTTAAACAGGGCTACACAGACATAAAATCCTACATCAAGGCGTATTGGATATCCAGAAAACATGAATCAGCTTTTGTAATTCGCAAGTCCGAATTTTCTTGGTATTGGAATCTGTTCAAAAAAGCAATGGCCAACGATTCGCGAGTTCAGTTTGCTCACACTGGTGGCGCTGAAGTAGCGCGAAAGACAAAGCGCGCCATCTATGAACGGAACGACTCGCCCTTTTACATATTCGTCAGACACCGTTACATGGAGCCTGCGAATTGGATGATTCGACGAATTGCCGCCATTCAAGAGTCAGGAATCTTCAACCTGTGGAACAAATGGGATGCAATTTTGAGGCCGCCTGTTAACGAGTCGCTCAACGAAGAAGTCTCTGAAACCTTTGATGAAGTCAGGGAGTTGCGGCTGTCGGATCCAGGAATCAAATTCTTGGTCAATGTTGCTTCTGCCCTTTTCATAACCGCTTTATTCATTTTTGCTGCGGAGGTTATGTCATTCTTGGTTTAAAGTCCGTTTAAACTGTACTAGAAAAACTGACAGTTTTTAATATGGCTTGTTTTGCGCATTCTATCTGCCAATCAGGATTCTTCAATTCTTGAAAGCCTCAAATCAACGTCAACTCTGCCATTATCATTCAAAAATAATTTGCTCGTTAATTGTTTCTCTTTCTCCTATATTAAATTGAATATGATAAAAATTGGCTTGTGTCTCTTGAATGTTCTGCATGACACTCAATATAATGAGCCACAGAAACATAGTTTCTACAACCTTTTAGTGGCTCTACAGTTGTTAAGCGCGGCTGAAACCTTCAGCGTCAAACAAAATGGCGTCTATAACAACTGCGCCTCCTGGCGTCGTCCTGCAAAACCCAGCGTCGCTCCTGAACGTCAGTTTCATTGTTCCAGAAACCTTCGTCCCAATTCTACTCTTTTACGAACTTGCCGGTGACTTTTTCGACTTTGAAACAGTTTCAATCCCCTTCTCAATCTTCAACTCGGAAACATACGTATCGGATGATAAGGAAGAGTCCAACTTTGGATTCGCTAGAATTGGACTCACTGGACCCCGACTTCGGTCGCTCGTCTATGCGTTTGGATTCGTTCATCTGCACGCTAGAGGGCTACTGGCAAACAAGATTGAAGGTAAAGGTTCCATATGCTTTGGATCCGGCTGCTACGACGAGTATATAGAAATAATGGAGCAAGCATTCGCCAGCATAAAAGTGAAGTTTGAGCCGCAGTACAACTTGGTTTTCCACGACGACTCTGTCCCTATCGAACAGCTTTACTACGAAACCTATTTCGGTGTCCAGGATGTCCTTAGAGGAACCTTTCTGGACGTCGAGGAGCTCATTTATTACATCAGCATCAAACAGAGTCCCTCAGAAAAATCCATGACCGCAACAGGTCAAGTGCAACTCG
>JAQGBJ010001534.1:0-22333 GCA_034698345.1 Sphaeridia pumilis | reverse complement strand
CTACCTGAAACGAACGACTGTCTGACCAAACGACGGCTGCGCCGTCGAAGTGCGTGATTCATCAACAGGACATAAGAGTGGCGGAAATTTCGCAAAAGACAGTGAACAAAGTCATCGAGTTCAATTTTTGATGATTCAACGAACGTTGAGTTCCTATGGTGAATGTTGAAAGGTTGAAGCGTTTTGTGATGCAAGTGTAACACTGAAAATGATACTTGAGGAGGAGAAGGAGAAGCAAAAACACAATTTAATCAAGTACAAATGACAGGAGACACGAGATTTAAAATGATGCAACGCGGAAACTTGCAATAACTTTCTAAGGGTGCTCCGTAACCAAGAAAGGAGAGAAACGGCACCAAACAACAGCATTTTAAAAATTCCTTCAATCTTAAATGGCAGGAACTGCGCGCGCGATATTTTTAAACACTGACCCGCAGCGCGCTGCTGCGCGCTCCTCCTGCAGTACGACCCTCATTACTCATAGTTAATCCCACTTCAAATTTTTCAATCCCCCCCAAGTACTTTGAAATCATGCTCATCTTTACTTCGCCCTTGAAGTCCATCTCATCTGACCACCTGATTCTCAGCGCGATAAGGAAGCGCTGGCATTTTAAGTCCAAAATTAGCAAAAATTAGGCCATTGGAAAAAAGCCACTTCACGACTTGCCTTAACTTTAAATCTCCTTCACAAGACCTAACAAGATTTTTGCTCTTTAATGACACATTACTCCCACGTCCGGCTATGACCCCCGCGCGCGCGCTTGCGCGCGCACTTTTCATAGCCTGAGATTTTAACAAAATCCTCAATTCTCTTGAAAACCACGGAAGTGTCAGCGCTCAATGTTCACCTGTACGACACCTGCATTCAAAGCCTGCTTTAATTGCCATTGACATGTCAACAATCCTTTTCTGCAACAATGACTTTTGTGTTGTGGTACGTGTAAAAGAAATAGACTTTTGCACCTGTCACCCTTACAAACTTGTTATTCGTTGCCGGCACAATTGTGTAAAAATTTGCAAACAATAAGCCACGTTTCATGCATTTTAGTTGCATTTTGATATCCTGTTGTTTCCGTTGTCAACACAATTCATTTGATATCATTTTCTTCAGAAGTTTGCGCAATTGTTGTTAACATATATATACGTCAGCGATCACACAATTTTTGCGATTTTTCTTGTATTGCCAATTTTACCACGTATTTGATTGTATTTTTTCCACTCCTTTGCCAATGACTAATTAAGGGCGGCAGTTTGTTTGATATTTGATCGACAAAGTGAATTGGATGGAGCGCGTGAATGCAGTTTGCAATTATATAACGAGATCAAATCATTCATTCATTCATAAAACAAGAGTTCTCATTGACATGCATATATCGATTGTCCAATTTGTGCTAAACAAGAAAAAATTACATCATCTCAACAAACGAGATTTTTTGACCACACACAACTATTTTCTGCAACACCTGTTTTTTTGGTCCGTTTGCTTAGTAATCTAGATCATATGTCACTCAGCACATTTATTACATAAGAGGAATTTCGAGTCTAGCGCCCAAGGCGTCAGCGATCAAGTTCGCCACCAGATCAGGTTTCCGTCGATACCTCACAAGCTCAGAATAGAGCGCAGCAGCGCGGAGCGCTGCGCTGCGCTGCGCGCAGGCGCGCGCGGGTGCTCCATATTTGATGATTGGCAATAATTGAATTATTTTCTGGTTAATTTGAGTTTGTGGTCGATCACAAGGTTAGGCAAGTGCGCAGCGCCGGGAAGCGCGCGCGGGGTCACAGGTTATGTTATTATGCTTTACTCAGATGCCGATCTTCTAAGGTTCCGTAATGTTACCGTAAACTATAGCTTAGCTGGAAACTGGAAATTTCAAACATTTCTAACTTCATGCCAATTAAAGCTACTACGAATTTCGCAATGAATAATTAACGCCACAAATCGACTTCGCTCGTCCGCGTCCATCAGTCATCACCACGTTACCTTTGTCATCTTAATTGATACCTGCGATTGTTATCATTGACTTTAAAACAGTGCCAAAAAGCGTACCTTTTCTCATTGTCTTCAATCACTTTGCCAAAAAGAACAAAAGAAATTGTGGTGACGACCCCAGTGGCAACGGTCGAACTTGATTGAATGCCAATGATACAATTCAATCAGCGCAGCCGCAGCAACCAACAGCAATAACAAAACGTTTCTCTGTGTGTTACGCTCCTCTTGTCAAACGAGAGCAAGAGTGTTGTTATACAACCGGCCGCTCAGCGCATGCGCTGCGCTGCAGCGCAGCGCGCTGCTCTTGCATGCGTCCAACGTAGACCAGGTGATCGTGGGAGGTTCTAACATGCTTCTAACATACTTGTATTGGGCTGTTGAATCAAGCTTGTCCTCCAACGACTCCTGCTTGCAAGCTTTTAAGAATCTTAATGAAATACAGATAGTCGTTGTATAAAACGTTAATGAGCCGCACTCTCGCTGTCATTTCCAGGCGAGATTCCGTCGATGAAGGTGTTCGAAGAAGTTGCAGTGGCTCTCAAAGTGATTGATTTTATTGGTGAAGTGTGTCAACCTGCTCCAGTGTCATAATCTCAAGTGCTTTAAAATCCAGTGTTCAAAATGAGGATCTCGTTGGTAAGTCCCAATTTTTATTTTACTATCATACGTTAAAATCCAAGTCCCCAAAATTTTGAATTCCCCGCTTTTTCCAGATCTTCCTATTCCTCGCGGTCATCCTGGCCGTCGCTCTCTCACAAGACTCCAATGCGGACGAGAGTCCAGTGCCAAGGAAGACACTTCGAAGGTACAGAATCCGTAGGCCCATCCAACAGCAAACTTCCGATGAGGACGGAACACCGAAACCAACTGGCGAAAACAGAGCTCCAAGAATCCGAAGGATCAGAGTCAAGGCACGTCCAACCGCAGTTCCAGTCGAAGATGGTACTTCAGACGAGCCTCAGTTTGCTGCGCAAACTGCAGAGCCAGTGTCGCCGACGGAGGCTTCTTTCAGACAGTTCCAGCAGGTAACTTCCAAATTCAATCTGCAATGAATGTCTCATATTCAGTATTTCCTTTCAAACGGCACTAAAGTCCTGCATAATTTCCAACTTGCCAAAAACCACCCCATAAAACAAAGGAGAAAACAAAATCACCAATGCACCCATAAATCCATATACCTTTTGGCGCCTTTCATTGTTATGACATTGTTGGCCAATTGTTATGCAGCCGGTAGCAGTCTTGCCTTTTTCGTAAATATCTGATTACCGGATCTCTCATGTAGGTAACGACGTTTTTCCTTTGGCACAATGGTGCCAAGTTACATATAATTTGCCTTGCTTTACATTCGAATTCCTATATTACTACCGTTTCATTTACCTTTTGGTTCAATGGGAGCGGCGGTTAATCATTCAGTTTGGCCATAGTTTCAAATGGAATACCCACACCTTTTGATACAGTTTCGACACCAACAGAGCAAAGAAACTGTTTATATTTTTAATGGATCTCGCAAATGTATAACAGAAAAGGGCTGAGCAGTTGAAATGGAAAGTTGAGACTCGCCAAGAAATCTTAATTCGCATCTCTATCTCTTTGACCGTCAGTTATTATCTCACACACACTCATAGCCTTTTCCGTTGCGTGTAAATTCGCAATCCAATTCTCACGTGTCACTTTGTTATCAGCAGGAGCAGCGCGCAGGCGCTGCCGCGCGGAGCTCATGCTCTACTTTTTGGAGCTTTTAGATGCTCAATAATAATCAAAAAATTACGTCTACGTTTCACCAGCTGAACTGTCCAAGTGTCCATAAAATTTTGAATGTATTGAAACGGCACCAAAGTCTAGCATCATAAACTCCAACCTGGACATTTCCAGATATCCTTGGAATCTTGCTGATAGAACTCGTTTTTAGCCTAATTCCACAGAATCTTCATTCCAAAGCCCACGACTCGGCATAATTCATTGCCATTTTTAGAAGATTCACTCACAACCTCAGCCTTAATAATTCCAGTTTTTACTCCATAACTGGAATCCAATAACAGTAAATTCTGGTATAACTGGAAAAGTACGCTTAAGCGAGAATAATTGCTTGAACCTGTAAAGTTTTTAGATACACAGTTGCAATTCCACAGAATTCCAACAAGAAGTTGGAAGAAGCGCCGCGCTTGCGCTTTTAGCATGCAGCGCGCTGCGCTGCATGCCGTTAAAAATCTCGTTCTTGTAGTCCTTGAACGCTGCGAGACGACTGACAGACACGTCGTCGTCGTTCGTCATCACAAGACGAATTTGGCGAAAAAAGTAGAATTAGTGTACATAAGGTTAGGCCACTCCCTTGTTTCTGCCATTAAAATTTGGATCGACATGGAGAATTATTAATGAGCGTAGGAAATTTTAGCAGAGACTCCAAGTTCAGAAAACAAGTCTGCAAAGATGCAGACAAACTGGCTAATTTGTATGGACTTTATGCTGTCGTTTGCTCTTGTTTTGAACATGTTTTCCAGTTTCTGTGATATATTGTAAGGTCAGCAGGAACTTGAATTGCGAGAATCACAATCGAAAAGTACTTGTTAAACAAGGTGCATTTGCTGCTTGAGTGGCACTCAAAAACGGCAATAAAACTACCTAATCAATTTGCCGATTGGATAATAGCGCAATTATGCACTGCTAACATTGAAAACTGGATCATTTAAGGTTATAAATGTCAATCGTTTTTTGTTTAATGTGTATCAGTTCTAGTAGGCAGGTGTGCTCGTGTTATTATTGTTTTTTATACGACTGTTTACTAGTTTTTTCAGCAAGATGGCGTTTTCTAGAGCAAGGATAATGCAAGGGTTGCTTAATAATGATTAATAGTTTGGTAACGGTTTGGATGCAGGTAGCGGTCAAACAGGTTATCAGCAACAAAGCAGATGAACCAAAATAATCTACACGTTTGCTGCTGATCACAGAATTTCCACTGAAACGGCACCAAAATCATACATTATTAAAGTATATTTAAATAAAACCGAAAATAACGTAACGAACGCTCCTTCCAGCTCTACAACGAAGAACAACAAGTAATCGAGCAAAATCGTGACGTCCCACAATACCGCACAGCCACGCCCTCTAACACCCGAACCGCCATCTTGGCCAAACAGCACTTGCGCGAGCAAACGCGCGTGCGCGGCGACGAAGAGGAGCGCAAGACTATCGGAACTACCCGCAACTACAGTAACTTGAATGAAGACGGATCTTTCACCTTTGGATACGAAGCTGAAGATGGATCCTTCAAGGAGGAGACTCGCGGTATTGATTGCGTCGTACGTGGAAAATATGGGTAAGTTCAAAAAAATTATGCTATATTTCAGTGCCGTTTTTAGAATTTCTCCAGTACGACAAGCATAATTTTAGTTTTGGGAAGTCTAAGAAACCTATTAATTGCAGATACGTCGACCCAGATGGCGTTCGCCGCGAATTCTCCTACGTCTCCGGAAACCCCTGCGACCCCAACAATCCTGAAGGCAACGACGAAACTGTTGAAGACGACGAAGCCGCTGCTCCAGCTCCTCGCCCAATCCTCCGTCGCGTTCGCCCCGAAGTCGCTCAAAACGAACTTCAAGGCATCACCCAAACTGCTGAAGAAAAATTGCCTGAAGACCAACTCGCTGTCTTTTTCCGTCAACGTCCTCAGCAAATCGTCAGGTATGAATAAAAATGAGATCATCTGTGTGAATTAGTTTTGGATCTATTCTTCAGATTTCAAGGTTGAGTTTTGAGCTACTGTTCTTACACTTGAAATCTATTCAACTTCTGCCATGCTTCAATCAGACGGTCACGAAATCCAATTTTTGAAGAGTCACTGAATCGATTCACTCCATTAGAGACAATAGAGTTCGAGTGTAGCTTTTCAGAATCTTCAGGGTCGAAATCGCATCCATCTTTGTCTCTTAAATCCAAGTCAAAAAGAATTAGATTAAAAGCGAGAACGACAGTTGCCATTGGGCGTTTGCTGAAATTGAGACAAAGTGTCCAAACTGGCCTACGCCATTAGCAAAGTATTATGTTATTATAAGAGAGGAGTAGGCAAACTGAGCGAATTTGTAGCGAGTGAATTACGTAATCATTGCGTCACGTAATGGATGGAATATCATAGCAAACAGGATTTGCTTTATATATGTTTCGCTTTGTATTTGATTAACCGATTGAAATTAATGTAGTGACGGCGCGCTGTCAGGGCCCATATAATTCAATTCTTTTTGTTGTTGCTCCATTGCATTTTCTTCCACGTTCCTGCCTCAAGCTGAATGTGATTGCGTTTGTTTCTCAAGTTGTAGCAGAGGTGCTTCAGATGACGTTTAAAAAAGCCCAGAAGGCAGTCGAGGGCTTTGATTCGTATGTCATTTTTGATCGGTCGTTAGCGCCCTCTGGCGGTGGACATGAAGAAATGAAATAGATGTTGTTTGATCGCGATGAACATCGTGTTCGGGCAGGAACAGAATCTGCAGTTTGGGTTTCCCAGAAGAAAAACAAGGAAAATCGGCACTCAGGTCCAGCAAAATTTAATGATTTTAAACTAATTTTCTTACAGACGCCGCCCGACCGCAGCGCCATCTGTCCAAGCCACAACCTTCCGCCCCCGAATCCGCATCACCTCTGCAACCCCCGCCCCCACTCCCGCAGGCCCCGCCCCTGAATTCATCCAGCCCTTCATTTACCGCCAGCGCCCCGCAGCGCCCTCTGCCATCCCAACTCCACAAGCCATTGCTGAGCTCGACAACGCTCTTCCCCAAGGCCGCTCCCTCTTCAACTTCCGCAACGAAGTCCAGCGTCTCACCCAACAGCAGGTCCAACAGGTCCAACCTCAACAGTTCCAACCGCAACCTTCCGCAGCGCCCTCTGCCCAACCCGATTTCTTCAACCAAGCTCCTCCCCAAAACTTTTACCACACCCACACTTTCCCTCAACGCCAGGTCTTTGGAAACTTCGGACCTACGGTTGCCGCCTCCCCAGCGCCATCTACTCTCTCTTCCGTAACTCCAACGGCTGCTGCTCCAGTCGCCACCACCGCTAGAGCCACCGCTTCAACTCCAACTGCGGCAGCGCCCACTGCCGCCTCCGCTGGTCAATTTGGTGGAAACTACAGAACCGAGCTGGTTTACGATCCAAATACCAACCAATACACCAGCGTTTTGGTTCGTCCAGAATCTGATGGCGGCAGTGGTGAAATCACCTTGTCTCAGCGTCTCCGCGGATTTGTTGACCCACAAAGACCAAACCAGTTCCAAATTCAACAGTTTGGACAGCCACAAGTTCAATATTTTGGCAACCCCCAACATTTGCTCCAAGGGCATCAAGAAAGACTTCAACAGCAGCAACAACAGCAACAACAACCATTTTTCCAACCCCAACAACCAGCCCCAACCCCATTCAGCGCTTTCAACCCAAACAACCCGTTTTTGGCTCAGCAACAGCAACAAGCTCAACAGCAACAATTTGACCAGTTCGGTGCAGGTCTTCCAGTAAGACAGTTGCAGGGCCAAGGACCAACTGCGGCTTCGTCGATCCCACAACTTCATGCTGATGCTCAGCAACTTCAGGCGCTTTCTACTGGGCCTTCGGCCGCTGGAGGTCAAATCGACGCTTTTCTCCGAGGCTTGAATCTCAATGTTTAAGGCGAAGAGACTCGACTCCGAACGCCCATACGAAGAGGCTATGACTGTAACGACCAGAGCGCCATCTAGCGGCGAGGGTCACAAACTTTGACTTTTACTGACGTCTCTCTACATTGTTTCTCTTCCTCAAGTATTCTTTTAATAGTCATACAAATGTGTTGTTACGTTAAGTTTAGCATTCTTAGCTTTTTAGACAAGTCCTAGACTTTTTGCCATAATTTTTGCAGGGTGATCTATTTAGAGCATGAATTCCACAGCGTGGTATCTGCTCTTCTATCAGTTCAACCCTGTAAAATATATACATGTTCTGTTACTTTACGATTTCTGTGTATTCATTCTTCTATTTTTGTGTGAGTACAAACAAAACTATATAATTCATTGAGGCCAGTTTGGGCTGTTGATATTAAAGAAGATGCTTTGTGATTCTGAAGATTCAAATTGAAGATATTGCAGTAAATAATAATCACGTAATAATTCAGTTTGTGTTCACATGAAAAACCTGTAGGAGCTATTATTTACAGTCAGCTGGATCCAGGTTCACGTAAAACTTGCTGAATTGCATGTCAAAAACTGCTTGTAGTAAGAACGTTCTCGAACGGGGAGTACAAAATATGTGTATCAAGCTAACTCCAAGGAGCTCTAACTGCTGTGAATGTACTATTATGTTCATTAATTTTAGTAAAGAGTTTTTAAGTCCGCCCTTCATCACCTTCTCATCTGGTCAAACCTAACCTGGTTTCAGTCAGTTTCCCTCTTAACTCTTGTCGAATTCAGAAATTCAAAATCTTAGAAACTTATTGCCTCCAAAGCGCTTTCCCGCCCACACAACCGTTTAGAACAGCAACAGCAGCAGTATTTGTTTTCTTGTCAGTGAGTATCAAGAGTCACGTTTTGCCGAATTCTATGAATCTTTTCTTGCTATTTTCGCCGTTAAAAAGTTGGATGCCATGTTAAAGTTCATTTATCCATTTGTTTTATCCGCCAGCAGCAATCAAGCACTTTGATTCCACCTTGGACCCGCATATGAGAGGTAAATCATTCATATTTTTTAAAACAATTTTGCACATTTCTATTCATTAGCTTGAGATATGACCCTGAGATGAGAGTTGTTTGCGAAAGTTTGAGAATAGGGTTGGTGTTCTATACTTTTGCTTTAAACTATAGTTCAGCAACTGCAACTAGTGATAAAAGCGACAATTTTATTTCACCTTTTGACACCATGTAATTTAATCTTGGGTGGACTGGACATTTCAACTCCAAAAACACACGTTTTTGCGTGCTATAAGCGACTCGAGACTGTAATTGCAGGTGAGTAAATGGGTATCGTAGGTTTGCACCGGAAATAGTGATTGGGATCCGTGTTCAGTTTTTGTTTCGGTCTTTGATTGATGCTGTAATACATTGTTCTTTCGGAAATATTGCTTAGTTAGCGCACCCACAAACATACATTCTTCAGAATCAAACGTAAGTACACCATTCACTATTCAATTGCTTAAATTACATTTCGCGTTGTTGGCAACGACATGTACGTATTTTTTCATTCTTGACGCTTACGTGCTCTTCCAACCCCAGTTTGGCTTAATCAATTTGTCAGTTTCCTTTCCTGCATATAGCTCTATGCGATTACGGGACTTTCTTATCTTAAATCCAAAGCAATATCGCTTTATAAAAGTTGCTTGAATATTTCGCTGTAATTTTTAAAATGTGGGAAAATTATGCTTTCCTACTCATATCATCATAAAAGTTTGCTGGAGCTATTTGAGGTAACTTTGGCTAATGAATTGTTCCATTTGTCTTGCCAATCCGCCATCAAAACCCTTTGCAAATCTTTTTAAACCCAAAAATTTCTACTTGCCTTCAATTGCGCAGAGTTAAGCTACTTCTTCAAAGCAGATCTAAAGTTTCATTCCATGGCATTCCGTTTGTATTCATATAATTATAAATAGATTTTGACTCGTATTATATAAAAAAATCTGACCTGGACTACAAAGCCATTAGAGATGTTCCCTTCATTGTTTCTTTTATGAGTTCAAAATGCAGTAAATAATATCTACTATGACCTATAATTCAGCTCCATCAATGCGAAAGAAAAGAACACAATTGCAATGTCCAATTAGTCAATTTTAGTTGGTTCAAATTCACCCTGCATCCATGAATTACAAAGCTGTTTCAATTGATCAAATTAAACTATTAATGTGGGACCTCCTGTAATATACTTGAATGATGAATCAAAAGAGATTAGAAGCTAACTAATGACCGATGGTTCGGATACTACAATCGACTTCTCACGCTGGAAGGCACATTGAAGACGGTGAGTAGAACAAGGTAGCTGGAAACCGTTGGTGGAAGTGTAGTAGTGGTCACCTTGCTGGAGGACCCGGAAGCTAGTCTGAAGTCCATGAAGAACGGCAGGTTGAAGAATTTTTGTCAGAGATGATAGCAGAGTAGGTGGTAGCAGTAGCAGTTGGTCCTGATTTAATTTGGGAAACGAAGGGTTGAAAACGGTAGTGCAAATTCCGAATGTAACCTGGAATAGGCCTGACGTTGAACATGGCGTTTTAAAACTTTTAGAGCGGACAAATTGAAACGTCACTTACATACTTCTGCTTCTCATCCGATGGATAGAAGAGGTAGTTTTATAGTTGGAAAGCCAGGAGGAAGAGTAATAAAAGGTGGCCGAGTAGGTGGTGGAGGTGGAGGACTTCCAGGAGTTGAAGGAGATGAAGGGCTGGTTAGAGTTTCAGTGTTCTGATCCTGGGCGGATGCCGGGGAAATGGCGAGGCAAGCGAGAGCCTGAAATTCACAGAAAAATTCGATCAAGTCGTTTGATATTCCACAACTCCTCCCCCCACGGACCCACTCAACTCACCACCAAAAATAATGCGATCAAGACCTTCATGGTAGTTTCTTCTTCGGATGTTCCAGTTGGATTGATCTTTTTCAACACAACGGTTGATATTTATACTTGGTGTAGAACAGACCACTCGATTGTTCCCTTATTAACAAGCATCAAGAGTCAATGTTCCGCCAAATGGGTTCAATCATATCCACTCTTGCCATTTTCCTTATCCGTAGTAAGTGTTACCACTCAGAAGCCAACTTCAACTTTAATTTGATTGTCGCATCAGCAATAACGTGATTCGCCATTCCTCCCTTACCATCGCATGTGAAACATTTCTTGAGCCATTTGATTTCACCTTTAACCTGCGTCTGAGAGGAAATTTGTTATCCTCAGTTTAGAACAGTATCTGAATCATCCAGATTATAGCAATTTTGCACATTTCCAAATATCAGCTTGAGCTATGACCCTGAAAGTTGTTTGTGAAGGTTTCAGAAATGAGTTGGTGTTCTAATCTTTGGCAAAATATCTCACAAAACTCTTTGAATGCTCAAATTCTGAACGTAGATAACATTTGAACCATGGCGGAGTTTCAGTAGTTTCTTTTTTCCCTATAAGTCGCCACTTAACTTATGTAACTAAAAATTCAACGTTTGAAAGGAAGCCTATAGTAGTCGCAGCTATAGCGAAACTTGGCTTCAAAACAAAACGATAAGCGCAACTGTTTTGCTGTTTCGACCTCAAACTTGGCATCTCGGTTCATGGACAGTCCACGTGAATTCCGAACACATGAACGCTGCCATCATAATCATAATATGGAAGTTGACGCTTCTTGTTATTTAGATGTAATTGGCAATGTGACAAGAACTCCAATTCCAGAACCAAACTATTTTTGTATTTGTATTTGTATTAGAGGTGGAGGACACGTAAGCGTCCTCCGCCGACGACGCACTAGGCGTCTCAGGCCAGAACCAAGCTATGGTAGCATTTCTATCAACCTTTACCTAAAGTCGGTTCAATATTGGCGTTTCCGTATTTAGCTCATCAGCGCAGCGTTGGTTGCGGCAACCGTTCCCTTAGCGGCATGTACGTATATTTTTACGCTTGGTATTTGAAGAAGCAACAAGTATGAACAAAACTAGAAACGGCGAATTCCTGCTGTTGATGTTAAAAGATATTTTTTGTGATTCTGATGATAAAACAGCAAATTAACACGTTGATTTACATTCTTGGGAAAGAGTCAGTTGAGGTTTGATCTTGGTTTTGTAGATACTTGCCAAGTTTACACAATTCAATGAATTTACAGCCTTTCTGGTTAACCACGGACACGGAGATAAATATGATGGCAATAATTCAGTTTGGTTTACGTGTTGAAGATCGAAGGTTGTCAATTTTAAATGTCGTTTGAGCTCGAATCATATGCCATCAGTCTCAAAATTTTATCGATCCGCGATCAAAAGAGGGACGTTGGCACAGACACGATTGATTTCCTTTTTTACAAAAATGAACTATTTACCCTTCCGTGCCAAAGCAAAACCACAAAATGAACTTTTATGCGTGTATTCATGCAGTTGAAGTTTGGCAGTGTATAAAAATGTACGCTTGAATGTGATCTAAACTGTAAGAATAGCCTCGCAAGACAAAGTCATAAAACCCATGGCTATGGTTTTATATACGACGGCAACGACATCTTGATTAAGACGAGTCGAATCGATTTTTCCAGCTCTTCCTTCAGAGACCAAGGCGTCGCAAGTTTGAGGTTGAAGACTTTCGTTCGTGATGAGGTGTCATCGAGGGATTTTGTTCATGACATTTGTTTATCGTTTCTTCGCTTGATTATTGGGTTTGTAGTTCAGAGACTTTGGAATCAGAGACGTTTGTGGTTGACACAACAAAGACAGTTATTGTGCCAACGGTAGCGAGAAATGCCGGGTTTCGGAACATCCAAGATCCTGGCACATCTCTCTCATTGGCTTGGTGGATATATATATCACATATTGAAAATCGTACCCAAGAAAAGCCTGATTCTTTATTGTTCTACGATAAACTTGACTGTGCAAATCAAATGCGTGCTAATTGCCACAGAACCATTAACGCTTGTTATCTTTACGACAAACTTTGATCCCTGAATATCAACGCACAGTCGGTACAGTAAACATTTCAACGTTTCATAAAGCCTATTCACTATTTGTTTTCGTATACATAGCTTTTACTCACGCACAAGAAAGTCAGTAAATCTTCTGCTATTTTGGTGCCCATTCAGCGCTCTTTCAATGGTCTGTGACCTTTAAATATACTGCAGCAACTGCACTGAAGGATAAAAAGTGACAATTTTATCACCGTTTGATATCGTAGAATCTAATCTCGGAAAGACTGGACGTTTGGTTACTGGAAACGTCTGTCCTATTGCTTTCATTTTGACTGCAGTTGAAGAAATGAGTACCGACGGATATGCACCGGATGACCATGGTCATTAGAATTCAGGTTTTTATGGGACCATAAATATGAGCGCGCCTACAACTAACGCAGTTTCAATAATACATCACACGTTACGTTTTATTTGGTAATGTGAAGAAGCTTGGTCCAGCCGAAAAATTTGGTTACATTGTAGAGCAATAGCAACAAACGGAGTTGAAGCTCTGAAGATTTTTTACACACTTTCATCAATGCTGCCTTTCTATGTGACGTTCAGAAACATGCACAACTTCTGAAAAGGAAGTTAGCATTTATCGCATTCAAACGCTTTATAAGTATTTTTTAATTATCTTGAGGTAATTTATGTTTTTCCACATGAAATTACAGTGTTTAATCCTCGGCAACTGCTTACCGTATTTACACATTTTTACACGCTTTACGCGCTTCCTTAACCCCAACTTGAGCCCATGTCAAATACGATGACGAAACATTTTCTGACTTCTTTGACTGAAAGTAAAATATCAAGTGTCAACATTTTCGAGACCTTCGCCGCCCTCAACCATGACCCCTTCAAATTTATTTCCTGTTTTGTAATATACTCATTTTTACTGTATGCTTCCATATTCTGATTCTGACTTGAGTGAGGTTGCTGGGATTCAATTCTGTTAACTTTTCCTCCAGACGATGAAACCAAACGTAAATCTTGGAGCCAAGGCGCCTTTAACACATGAATTAGAACTTTAAAAACTGATTTTGATTTTGTAATTTTCCCGCCTTTTTCTTGTCAACTCACGTTTTCATTAAAAGTTGATTTTATCCGCAGTTTTGCTGCTTGAATTCATGAATGTGCATGTTGACGAAAGTAGGTAATAATGCCGTTGCTGAATTACCGGAAGTAGCCTTTTTCAGTAGTCAAAAGCTATCACGCCGTTCAATTCCATGGAATTCAACTGATCTGGAATTTGACGAAGCTTTTGCTTTGTAAGAATTTTGCTTGTGTGATATTCCGGAATTAAATACTAGTTCGAAACGGTATCATTTACTTTCGGTTCATATGGACTATGACTTAAAAGTCAATCAATCATCTCTTACAGTCGTAATTTTTGCGATTCAAGTGTGATAGAACTCAAAAGCCAACTCCAACTTTGTTTATCTTATTGTCGTATCAGCAGCGAAATATTATTTTGAAATGTTCATCTCTTGAACCTACGTTTAAGAAGAAGTTTCTCCAGCAAGGTTTGGAAGCCAGCCACAGTTTCAATGCTTATGTTCAGAAGAATCATTCATATTAACATGTATAATTTTCTAGGGCGAAGCATGAACTTACTGACTGAGAGTTTGTTTGTTTAGATTTGAGCACAGATATTTTATTGTATACTTTAGCGAAATCTTAGCTTTTTGCGAAATAAATCATGACCGCAGTTAACGTTTCAGCAATTGCTCCGTTGCTTCAGTATTTTCCTACATTCCCAATCATGTTTCTATTTTTTTGCTATTCATCGCTGTTCAACTTGTCTAACAAACTAACAACTGAACCTTTGATTAGCATCCCACAGTAGTTGTAGTCATCTTCTTGAAACGTGACTTTAAAAGGCCTTGATAGACGCAACTGGTTTGCTGTTTCAGCTCGAACTCGACCATTTGCTTCATAAGGTCCACGTGAGTTCGAAACACGTGAAAGCTGCCTTCGAAAACTGGAAATTTACGCTAATGACCTGTTCAGTCGGTACTATCACAGGAACTCAAATTTAGTCCATCCAAAATATGTTAGCGTTGTCAACTTTATCATTTTATCAAAAGCGGCAACGAAAGTCCAGTTCGATTACATAACAGCGTTATCATAATTGTACCTTTATTTTTTGCATTTCTACACACCATTTAGTAACGCTTTTGTTCACACAAGCATTAAAATATGTGGACACACGTAGCCACAATCTGATGTTTACTTATCTTTGTCAAACGGCATAAAGCGCGCGCTCCGCGCGCGCGCCCTCCTCTCCGCGCTCTTCACGCACTATTTAGATGACAACACACATGTGTTTACTGCTACGCTCCATGCACTTTAAATGACGTTTCCTTCTTCAGGTCGCACGGAAAGCTAAGCCAAGGAACAGCGCGGCTTAAGGGGCGCGCGCACGACGCTCGAAGCGTAGCTGGAGGAGAACCTTTTTCGAGGGCCTTACCAAATAAAATTTATTGTTATTACCGCATACACACATGTTGATGGGCTAATTCACAGGACATTACGTATTAACTTGACAAGAGCGCAGCGTCGTCATATTTCAGCGTTTTTGCAAATGACGGCGTCGCTTGCGCATTTATTTTAAGGTTCTCATGGAATTGGGGTTTTACGTATGTTTGATTCTCAAGGTACCTTTTTCTGCTTCTCGGCCGTCACAGTGACAAAAACAACGATGAAACGCTTGGGTTTGTTTGGTGTTTTATGGGATTTTGTATAGGGGAAGAACACAATAAGAGACTTGCTTTTTTTGGAGGCGATTCCGTTTGTTCTTGGTTTGGTTCGTCATCGTTCGTTTCCAAAAGCCAGATTTATACTTGGTGTTCAGGGCTGAGCGTCGTCATAGTTTCAGTGGAGTTTGGTCAGACTGGATGACCGACAAGTGTTTTGTGGACAGGTGAATTTACACGGAGCTGAAGGCGAAAGTGGGAATTGTGACCATTGAGTAAAAGTGTTGAGAAGCATAGAGTGCAACGGTAACGAAACGAGTATTAAAGCTGGAAAAATGAAGTTCAAAATATCCATTTTGCTGGTAAGCTACCATATAATGTATCAAATTCCAACAATATTTGGAAAAGACTTTGATTCTCAAAATTTTCCTGTACGGCACCAAAGTCTTGCATATTTTTTCTATTTGAAACCAAAGCAGTTTTTTAATATTTGAGACATAGAAATTTGTGTTCCTGGCTGGAGATTCTTGCACTTTAGGCTTCCCACCCTTCCCACCTGTCCGTCCGGCCTAACCTAACGTACAATTAGCCTCACCCACAGCCCTTGTCGAATTCATCAATATAACTACATTGGTGGAATTAATTAGCTCAAACAGCCACAAACTTTTAATGATCTTCCTTGTGTTTTGCGGTCTTCCTATTAGTTTTGATTTTTAGCTCAAGACCTTTTCACTTAGAACCAGAAATTAGCGTGTAATGACATAGCCCTTGAGACAAATTTTTGGTGGTTTTGATGCTTTTTTCATTGTTGGCGTTTCCGTAGTTAGTTCAGCAGCGTTGCCTACGGCAACCTTGCCCTGAGCGGCATGTGTATTTTTATATACTTTGAATTTGAAGAAGAAAGAATTTTTTAGGCAGCGTCACGATTCACCGCTTTTCTGCTTAACGCCATTAAATTCAGGTATCGTCTCGTCTCGTCAGTACCAACATGTACCGCCGTTTTGCCAGTTTCTGACGTCACTTTTTCTGCAATTGCAATCAGACTTTATTCGCATCTCTTCCTTCTACATTTGTTTTTAGTTCAAGATTAAAAATGAGGCGAGTTGCTGATAACGCAAAAATATTCATACAATTTCAGTAATGTGTATATAGTAAGAAGAAGCCAAAAGATGCTCATCGAGTTGATAGGGAAACGGACTTGAGACTTGAACTGTATGGAATCACGCGATTATACGCTCATGTGATCTGTCCAAGCCAAACAACCGCAAACAGCATGATTCTAGAAGACATAAGATTGTGCAATAGAGGCAGAAACTGCCTCTTATTCAGCCGGTCAAGATTAACATCAACTCAATGCCCACAATTGTCTGCTGCAATCCATTTCAACCTGCTCCTGGAGCACCATATTTGTGCTGTTTAGCAAAGCGGCGTTAAAGTATAACAACATTAATTTCTGATTTTCAGGTCTCCGGCCTTCTCGCCACAGCGCTTGGAGCGCCTCAACAGCGCCAAGAGGACGAAAAATCCGATCTTGATACCTCAAACCGAGGCACTTCAGACTCCCAAGGCGCCGCTCAAACGCAATCAGGGCGGCAAAGCCCATCTGCGGGTCAACAAAACACTTCATCCGCAGCGCCCAACTCTGGAAGCGAAGAATTTTATGGTAGCACCAGCGCGGAGGAGAATGACGTGGATGACTTTGGGCCGTTAGAGGGCGCGCCGCAGCAGGGACAGCCCCAGTTTCTGGCGCAAAATCCCCAGGGGTTTAGCCCCCAACAGGGGTTCAACCAGTTCAGCCCCTTTGCAGGAGTGGGAGGAGCTGGTAGATTCGCAGATCAACAGGCCTTCATTGGACCCAATGGTCAACTCATTGGAGGAGGTCAAGGGTCACCGCAGTTCTTCAACCAGCAAGGACTCCCAGTCCAGTCTTTCTCGCCCCAGGCTCAGTTCCAAGGACAACAAGGTTTGAACCAATTTGGAGGCGGAGTTATTCAACCGGGTCAGTTCCAGGGTCAGTTCAACGGGCTCAATGGATTAGGTCAACCTCAATTCCAAAACGGAGCTGGTGCGGGAGCATTCCAGTTCGCCCCTGATAGTGGAAGCGGAAGCGCTGAATTCAATGGCTTCCCTGGTAACCGACCGCAGTTGGCTGGAGGCAGGCCCCTTCCCCAGGGTCAAGTGGGAGGAGTTGTGGGCGGAGCTGCAGGAAGACCTCAGCAACCTTTTGATTCTGTAAGAGGAGGACTGTTTGCTAGCGGTCCACAAAGCACAGGATTCCCAATTTTGACCACTACTGCGCTAAGGGGTCAGCCTCAGCAGGTTCAGGCTTTGAACGAAGGGGAGTTTAATACCAGTTTGGAGGGCGGGGAATTCAACGATGATGCTGAACAGGTAAGATTTTAGATGAGAACAAATAACGTTTTCAAGGGCCTTTATAATTTGACCTTTGACCCTTTGCAGGACGGGGTCAACAATGTACTTCCTCAAAGCCCGGTCCGAGCAGCCACGCCTTCAAGGCTCACCACCAACACCACGCCCTCTACTGACGGCACGCCCTTCGGAGGTCCACAAGTTTCCCGCCAAAACCTCGGCCTCCGTGGTAACGTTAACTTCCCTGGCGGTGTCCAAGGCAACCCTTTGGTCTTCAACGGACCTCAGGGACCCCAGATTTTCAACGGTCAAGGCCAGCAAATCACCGAGGCCCAACTTCAACAGCTTCTCGGTGGGGGCCCTCAAGGTCCCCAACAAGGCCCCGCAGGTTTCCGTCCAGGCGCCCCTCAACAGCAACAGCAGTTCAACCAACAGTTCCAACAATTCAACCCCCAACAACAACAACAACAATTCAACCCACAACAATTCCAACAATTCAACCCCAACCAATTCCAGCAGTTCAACCCCCAATTCGGAGGCTTCTCCCCCAACGGCTTCTCCCCCATCCAAGGCTTCCAAGGTAACCAAATCAACGGAGCTTTCCCAGGTAGCCAAGGCCAACAACAGTTCACCACCAATCCGCAAGGCGTCTCTGGCGTTCAACAACAACAATCACCCAATGCAGGCTTCATCCAAGGAGGCGCCGGGCCCTTTTCGCCATCTAGCGGCGGCGTTCAGCAATTCAACTCCGCCAACGGTGGAGCCCCAGGCGCCGGAGGGCCCCGCCCCGGTTCAGTCGGTTTCCCAGTTGGATTCCCAGTAGGCGCTCAGCAAGGCAACCCGCAACAGCAGTTCATCCAAGGAGGCGGAGTCGGAGGACCAGGAGGTCAACCACAGTTCATTGGTCAACAACAAGGCGGAGTCAACGGTATCCAATCAGCCCAAGGATTCGGTGGTCCCTTTGACTACAGTCCCTTCGGCATCAACGGTGGCATTGTAGGAGCCAACGGTCAAGTTTTCCCAGGACAGTTTGGAGGTCAACCCGGCGGTATCATTGGTGGACCCGGAGGAGTTGGGGGCGGAGCTTTCTCACCCTTTGGTCAACAAGGAGGAGTCGGTGGCTTCCCAGGCCAAGGTCAATTCCTCTCCTCCGCGGGTCAACAAGGAGGATTGGGCGGAGTCAACGGAGGAGTAGGTCAACGTAATAGTGGAGCAGAAGGAGGAGCCCAAGGGTCAGGAGGAGCTGCAAGCAGTGCCAGTCAAGAATCAACAAAGAGCGCGTCAGCTTCCGACGAATCCAAAAAATCAACGTAGAATTTTATGACAGATGGCGCTTTTTACAACTAGATGATTTTTTACTCACATTTCGCAGTCATTTAGCTTAGCACTAAATCTATAAGGAGTTTGGTATCTTTAGCTAGCAAATTTTTAGTCATTTTTGGAATAAAATCATTGAATACAATATTTTGTCTCACTTTTATGCCGTTTAGTATCAGAACTATATTTTGGCCCGCAAACCTTCAGATATTTTCCAGTGTGCTGCGTCTTAAAGCTTGGACCTTATAAAGCTCATAGCTTTTAATCACAAAATTAGCACACCAAACTCAGCCACTTCCAACCCGTGCCATTTAATCCGCATGCATTTTGACCCTCTACAAATCAACACTTTTTAAATGGCGACCTCCGCTATTAATTACACTTCATTAATCGTCGCCTATTGCCATTTTACGAGCTTCATTCCACTGCATTTATTTGCAATGCCCCAACACTTGGACAATTCAAAATTCTGAGAGCCATCAAGGAAACTCCTAAATAAAGTACAGCCATCAATCAATCTCCATTAACAGAGGTCGTTGTTTCAGCCATTGTTTTAAACGAAGCCAATTTGCGAAGTGCATCCTTTATCATGGAACAAGTTCCAGACGACTGCTGCCAAAAAGGTCCAGTTCCAAACTGACTTCTCAAGTGACAACATCTGAAAGCGCTCTGCGCTGCTGCACCGGGAGCCACTGGTACTTCTCAAAAGCCCGTCCGACTCTGCCAAACCAGACCATGAGCGCCATCTACCGACTGCGAAGCAGCCTTGTGCTGTGTTTCCTCCTCAGCGTTCTACTAACAGGAAAGTTGACTCTCAGCAGCGCCATCAATGCAGAAAGCAGCTACCAGAGCTACGATACTTATGGAAGTCAGAATGAAGAGGCTGCGAAGGCGCCGGGAGATGGCGCTGCGGAAGTGGCGAGTACTGAAGGAACGACTGTGGGGGAAAGCGTAAGTAATATTTTGTAGTGCTTAAGTGCCGTTTGACTAACATATCAAAAAGAGGTATCTCTACTGAAGATTCATGAGCCATTTTTACTTACGTAGACGGCAGCGCCATCTTGTAGTCATTCTGATGGATCAACCCCCACAAGCGTTACTGAAGCCCGTTTAGAGACTCTGGTGAGCAAAGTAGCATTTAAAAAAAAGTTTTAGGAATAAAATTTTGAAATTAAATTTTCCCGCTCTTTTTACATTCCAAAGCTTTCAGAACTTCGCGAAGCCATCAGCGCCAAGATTGACAGCCTTCCGAAGTCCACTTCCGGTTCCAGCTGTTCTGGTGGTTCTGATGTGAGTCACATTCATGTTTTCTTATGCCGGAATATTTTACTCAATGGCAATTATATTTTCTATGGCTCTTTTACAAACAGACAACGAAACAAAAGCAAGAAACGTTCAACTCTTGCCTCGACTCCTTGTCAACTGCCAACGTTGAGACAGCCATCACTCAATGGACTCAGTTGGAAGAGACATCCTTCGGCCCTACTGGAAAATCCGCGCTTTTGAAAGACCTCCTTTACCTCGCCTACGAAAAATCAAAATCTGCCAGCGTCAAATTCTCCCAGCGCTTAGCTTCCGACGCTTCCAAAAACAAGTTCCTTCCGGCGGTCTACGACGTGCTTCAGGAAGCTGCCAAATTGAACGGCGACAGCCCTTTTGTCCTAGGCTCAGTAATCAAAAGCGAGCTAAGCTCTGAGCAAAGCTCCGCTATGCTTTCCAAGCTCCCAAAACCTGTTCAAATAGCAGCGGCTGGTAAACCAGTCCGGTTGTCCTACACCTGCAAAACGCTCCAGAAGAAACTTGATGTCCACATTCGTGGCGATGACACAGGCACCTGGGAGCGTGAGTACTGGCCTGTGGTAGCTTCGACTTCGTACAACCATACCAAGGGGGCCCTTTGGACCTTCGAGCCTGTGGCGGAGGCCCCGGGGACCTTCAAGGTCCGCAACTCTTGGTTTGGCGACTACCTGTGGATCGAACCCAACTACCAAAATCTTCGAACTGTAGACCTGACGACCAAACGCCGAAATGGTACCGAGTTTACCTTGGAGTTGGCAAGTGACAACCAGGGAGTGACCCTTCATTCGGTCCTTCACAAGTTGGCGCCGGTCGCCGAAGGCTACTTCAGTCGGAAGACTGACACTTCAAGGCCTCTTCGGGTCACTTTTGAACAGCCCGCTCTGGTGTTTAAGATCGAAGAAGCTTCGGAATAAGTAGCTTTAGCATTTTAAATTGTCAAAATTCATTCGCCAATACAAAAACTGCCTTTATTCTTCCAATCAATAAATAACAGGAATATAAAATCTTGTTGAAATCCAGCCTTAATTTTTAAAAAACATTAATACCGATTCATCCAACTAACTGGAAACCCACTGGAGCCACTGTGCCAAATACGGAATCCTTTGGGCATGAAAAACCACTTCTTCAAAGGGTCTACATGGTAAACGGGTCCATGGTTGAAGGGCGGGGGACCCTTGGGCGGAGGGCCCTTGTGGTACACAGGCTCTGTGGTCTTGTATGGCTGGTAGGGTGGCGGTTGATGTTGATGCAGCACTGGGGGTTCTGGTGGTGGTGGACCCTCATGGTACTGGTGCCCTCCATAAGGTCCCTGGTTCCCATAGGGTCGCCCTTGGTGCTGCTGCTTCTTGGCCTCCACATGCTTCCTATGTTCCTCCTGCAGCTTCTGAAGTTCTAACGGATGGTAGTGGCCCCCATTACGAGGGTGTTCTGGAGCGTACTCTGAGATTTCAGGGTGCCTTGGAGGGTACGCGGGATTCGGGTGCACTACTCGCGGGGCCCCTTCGGTCCACCTTCCAGGGTGGGGGAATCCAGCGTGTAGGTGGTAGGTGTTTCCGGTTAGAGGTCGGTGACGGGGGATGTACTCCCTGAACAGTTGGCGCTTGGGCCTTGGGCCCTCATGGGTGCCCTCGGTACCCTCGGAGGGCACTCCAGGGATCGGGTGCCCCCAGATGGTCAAGACTAGATTGAGAATCACTATTAGCACTACGAAGCGTTTCATTGTGGAAACGGAGGTCACTTGGTCATTGGGGGTACTGGAGTGACCTGCGCAGGTCAAATGAAGGTGTCACAAAAATTATGTTATACTCCGGTGCCGATCGTATTGTAGGATCAAATACTTGAATTTACTGCTCAGTTCTAAGTTTTCTGTTCAACCGCACTTGGCCACTGCACCACCGAAACTAACTTCAGCAACCTCAAGTGCAATTCCTTTAATCGTCCTCGTCCTCTCTTCGCTCCCTTCAATGCTTTCAACACAAATATATTCGTCCATTCCTGCTCAAAATGGCGTAAAAAGGCTAATTGAAGTACTTGATGGCGTCAAGC
>JAQGBJ010001533.1:0-22342 GCA_034698345.1 Sphaeridia pumilis | reverse complement strand
TTTTTTTGCACACTCACCTTTAATTGCGCACACCTGTCATCTTTTTGATTTACTGTCCTCTTAATTAGCAAAACATAATTTCAGATTTTTCGCACCAGATAAAATTAAAGGTTTGTGTTGCTTTGGTGAGAAGTCGAAAAATTACAAGTTTCTCACCGTACAACTCAGGTATATGGTTTACAATAATTTTGTACAAGTCCATCCCTCCATAAGCCTGCCTTCTTAATTACATGTACTCATAGCAATTTGTACTTACTTGATGAATTGCAACCTTGTAAATCTGCTCCATTTACATCAACTTGATTGCCTTTGATAGTAAATACTAAAATCATATCACATCAAGCAAAAGTAAGCGGAATTCCTTGTCTCTTTTTGTTCACAAGAATCTCGTTCGTTATAATCAAGTGGATGAAGATTTCGCATTGAATTATCATTTGTGACTTCTCTGCTGTATATTGGTGCCCTTTTTTCATTATCAGAAGTGTAGCAGGAACAGCACCTTGTTGTGGTAGCAAGTTTATGATAAATTAGTAGAGTTGAAAGGCAAACAAATATAATTTCTACCTTGATTTCTTCCCCAATCCAATTGCCAGAGATTCATTAGAGACTTGTGATAATAAAGTTCACATGGTTGCGTTAAGTAACCGGAATAAGAAGAAATATGAACAAGATGAAAAGTTGATGATCAAGCGGCTTTCTTGGTTCTTCCCTTGCGGTTAAGTGGGATTTTTTGGACTGTAATTAGCGAATTGGAGGCAGCGTTAATGAAGACATTTTTCAGGGATGTCATTATGAGAGGAGAGAAGCCGATGAGCCGATGAGCGCGGCCTCTGGTGGTAGTGCATGTTTGTGGTGCTTTCTCATCAGGAGAAGGACTAACATCTGATTTTGATGCTTTGTAAGAACAAAGTTAACCTAAACGGCACTAAACTATAGCATTATTTTAAAACCACGATTTTCAAAATTGCAATCCATACACGAGCGTTCAGTGGAAATTGAATATTTGAACTTGAGATTTCCGTTGTCGAAAATTTTTGTTAGCCGTTAACGCAACGATTTTCGATACTCTTAATCCTCTCACAAATACTTGACCACGTTGTTTGTGTGTACTTTTAGTAGCTGATGATATCTCAAACCGCTCCTCGTATTTTATAGCTCGTCTCTAGTTTCAGAAGCATCGAACCAAGAATCAAGTCGGCCAAACCGATAAAACTTTTACGGTCCATTCTCAACTCTGGACTAAAAAAATCAATCTAAACTTTTTACAAGTAAAGGGGCACATCCAGCACTTGTTTATCGTTTCCTAAGCACCTTGAAGAATTTTTTAATTCCGACAAGATAATCCCAACCAACAGCTTCAACCTTCAATAAAATGTTCAATTTTGAATTTACTGCTCCTCACTGACTGAGCTTGCTAGTTTTTCCAACTTGTATTCGTTGAAGAACAGGCATTTGTTGACTCACCTGGTATTTAAAGCCCATAAACATTTAATTTTATGTAAGGCCACAACGAGTATTTGTTTTAAGCAAAAGTTAAGGAGGAGGAGTGGCAGCGCAGGCTGGTGATGAGTCTCGTGGATGATCGTAAAATCAATCTGATTAAATATCAACGTATCATATGTAATCAAAAAGCACAAGAGTGCCTCGCACCTGGCGCGGTAAATTTGAAATTCAACAATTCAAAGTTGGCGCTCAAAAGACCCTTGGCCTGAGGCTATGAGTACAGTACAAAGCGCCCGATGATTTTTTTGAGTCGGGGTCACCCTGAAGTTTTTGTTGTGAGGTCTCTCTAGTCCGAAATGTAATTTCAACAAAGTAATTTCTGTCGGTCAACAATGCAATAATAAGCTGACCACGATTTGGTGACGGAGCCCGCTCACAACAATAGACATCATTCATCACCTGGGACTTTCAAGTCATATCGCACTCAAAACCTGACCTCAAGGTTAATGAAAATAACTGGGGGAATCCTTTCTTCAGAGCATAGCAAAGCTAATTCTCACTTCAAAAAAGTGTAGGAGTGTATCAGCAAAATAGGCCTCTTGCTGGAAATTATTGGCCCGAAATCCAAGCCGACCATTAGTCAATCGACAGTAATGATCAGGAACGTCTTGAGCAAGTGCACGATTTCAATAACCGATATGTCGAAAGTGGATCCACCTCCCGCGCCACCAACGAATGCTTCACTCGAATATTCCCACACAAATAAGCTTATTTTCTGCTGAGCTTTCATGACTTGTCAGTCCAATAATAACAAACCACAAATGGACGAATTTGCCTTGAAATCTCGTGTCTTTGGATGTGCGATTGCATCTTGAAAATCGGCAGGCAAAAGTGCAGAAATATGATGAATTCATCAGTCATCTGCGCGTATCAATAAAATGCAATGTTTTAATGCCGTTCAGTTCAGACTTCAGCTGAGCAGAGTCCTAGGTTAAGATGTGTCTTGCCATCGTGATCTGTTGCTGTTGCTGCTCTCCAGAATTTTTTAGGGGATTTTATAATGTGGCATAAATTTGTGGATGAATGTGTGGAATCATTCAAGCATGCTTCCTTTTAGCAGCTCTTTTCCATTTACCCAAAAAGAGTCTCTCTCTCTCGATTTCGATGGCGTCATCCATCCACCGAATCCAACGGTCCGTTCGCGTTCATCTCCATAAGCGTTTTTCCATTTTTTCTTGATAGATTCTGGAATAGCAGACATGAGAAGAGTATTTTTGATTGAGGCCACGAAGAAAAAAAACTTGGAGAAAAATACAACAATGCTTTTGGATGTTATGTTGGGATTCTCCTCTTGTTCTTGTGGCTTATCCATCGATGATGATACTTTGCGGTAATTTAACCCTTTCAGTCAGACTTGTAAAAAACTGTCTTCTTTTTGGTAGCTTCTCCTTGTAAATATGCCTTATTGGAACTGGAAACAAATTGAGTGCGTTGCCTCAGGAGAAAATGTTGTATATGACGTTAGCAGTTTCTGGTAGCAAGAAAAGTTCCGTTGGACCTGGATTGTCTGTCTACTACTGGTTTGGAGTTTGGCCACCGGAAGTGTCATGGTTGATTGAGTTTGGATAGGACAGAATTTGACACAAATTCTCATTTTGGTTTCTACTTGTGCTATGCAGTAGATAAAATACAGTTCAAAAATAATGTCATACTTAGATGCCGTTTAGGTTTCTAAATAGTCGGTTAAGAAGCAATGCAGTTCATTCGTGTTCCTTGTGCTCTTTTTTCCGATCCGAACTTTTCACTCACCTTCAACCCTTAAATTCAAACTATGTATTTTGATCAACAAGCTTTTTCTGGACGTTACTTTTCTCAAGTTCTCATTAGGCCCCACACAGAGCCTTCACTCTTGATTTTATTGAATCGCCACAATCCCCAACTACTCGTTTTTCTCACTATATATATCCATTTACTTTTGTATCTTTTGTGTATCATCCATTTATCCTGTTCCACTCTATCAAACAGTTCTTGTATGGAAACAACAACAACAACAACATCAGAGATATCGTAACATCTAATTTACATTTTACATCCCATTATCTCAATCTCTCTTATATTTCTCTCACTCACTTGTTTCCTCAATTGTGTCTGATCATGAAACGGGGATGATACAGGAGGCGGATAATGCGGCAGTGTGTATTTAATCCCGCGATATCTTGTCGTTATCATCAGCTGTATCATCATTCCACTCCAGCACATGTGTTTTTTAAATCCATAGGAAGAAACAGGAAGAAGATCCACGAAATGCCCCACCACCACCGCCGCCTTAGGATTAGTTACGTAGCTTCTGCTCGGAATTAATTTGAAAATCCCCGCATAATCACATGTTTGATTAGGCGGATCTCACAAGACTTGAAGCTGGCTTTCAAGTGAGTAGTTGTTTTGCTCGAGATCAAATTCAAATTAATCGCCGGAACGCGTCCAGATGATCATCATGATTTGATCTTGTGCTGGCTCATCTGCTGGTTGATTCTTCCCAAGTTCCCACAGATTCAGCTAATTGGTTTGATGATATTGAATCAATCATGTGGCGAAAAATCCAAGTTTTTTACTTGCTCGCCAGTCAGTGGAGAATGCGATAATTGCACTACTCAAGCTACTCAAGAGACTTAAGATTCTTCAATATGATAAATGTAATAAGTATGTTGTGGACTTGAGAAGTTGCGTCAAGTCATTTCTTCTTCACCCACCCAGAATCAGAGGAAGGAAGAAGCTTCAAAATTTTTAAAAGACAAAGTGGACCTTCCGTGTGGTCAGAAATGTTGTAAAAAAGCCGGTGGCGAAATCAGATCAAGTCGTGTTTCAAGTGGCATTTTTCAAAAGAGACGCTGCTGTCGCGCCGCGCTGCTGACAGGTCAGAAAGCAAGTTAGCGCAGCGCTTCGAGCGATTCTGTTAACTGTCTTAGCGTTAGTAGTCTCTGAAATTCTTGCAATAAGGAGGTAAAAAATAACTTAAACAACTATATATATATTTGTGCCAACGTTGACAAATCTGTATAAAAGCTTCATATTTGCAGTAACAGCTTAAACGGCACCAAAGTCTTACATAGTTTACACTTTTAGTCTTCGTTCTCCAGCATTGTAATTTAAGGGCCATAAAACGTAACCAATATGTTACTTGTCCATTCCATCAAATCACACTTAATTACCGTGCTTTTCGGTAAAAGATATTGATGGATTCCCCTTACCTTTGATACTTGCATTTAGTGTGCATTGTTGTATTTGTAAGAGCAATAAGCCGTTTAATGCCCAACGATTCAACTTTTTTTGCCACCTTTCATGATGGGTGGTAATGGACCGTGTTATTTGTTTTTCCAAAAGACTTTCTAAGTACTAGTACTTGACGGATTGAAAAAAAACCTGCTTCTTCTTCTTCTTCTCCTTCGATCCATCCAAACCCATCCGCTTTAATATCATTTGAACTGGCGCTCAAATTGAGCATTTAGTAATCAGCAATATAAAAGGCAACAAGGCTTGAATTTGCCGCCGCTGCGATCTCGCTGGTTGCCAGACATAAAAATTAATTGTTCAGCAAGTAAAACTCTGTATAAAAAGAAGTTGGTTCAGTTTGGCTGAAAGGGGTGACGTGGAGCGGGAATTATGGCTACGGCCATTAACGCTGTAGGTAACCCAATAAACATATAAATGAGCTTTTCAAGCGATACCGCCACCAAAAAGCCTTCTATATTCTTCCCCTTTGATCTGTATATATTTTAGGGAACATTTTTTCAAAGTTTCCTCCCTCAAGTTTGATTTTTCAAAAAACAATGTTTCCCGATCCACCAGGTGATTTGATTACAGGTGTGTAAACTAGTGTAAGAGATGAGTGAGAACAGGCGTTTTTAATAAAAATCTGCTCCTACTCTCCTTCATCCGTTCCCATAAGATTTGCAGTGAAATTAGTGTTTTTGTATACGAGAAGGAGGAGGAGGGGAACGCAAGTGATTGCAATTTGTTATATATATGGGCAGCAAAAGGGTTGAATTTCTGTTGGAGAATCGACTGTGGAATATAGCAAAAAGGATATTTGTATTCAGAGGAGGACACGGCGAGTACACGAGTGATGAAACAGGATGTAGTGTAAATGAATGTTATATAAGCGAAGCAGATGACTACTGTATCAGCCGCAAAAGGTTTGTAATACATACAAGTTCACAAGTATCAAAAATCTTGTTTACAAGTACAAGAACATGGGAAGAAGCAGACGGAGAAGGAGCAAAAGCTCTTGTTGTTGTTACCTGTAGTAAATTAAATGAATCCATTATATGAGTAAATGGCAAATTTACGGAAATCGTGTGGCCCCGCATGTAGTTGCTGGCTACACAAATCACCTAAAGTTGCCAGCAACATTAATTAAACGACACTTCGTGCCCGGCCACACCAATCCAATCCAAGGATGATTCCAATTCTTATAGTCTTTGGCGAGGGATTTTTTGAAGAAGCGTCCAAGAATTTTGGGTTTGGCGCCAAAGGCGACGCACCCGTTTCACAGATTCGAAAGGAGAAAAAGTTATTGTCGCCTTATGGAAATTCAAGTTGGGATTTGAGCAATATCGGGGCCTTCCTTGGAGAATTGAGAATTGCCTTTCGATATTAACCCTTTGCATTTGTCATTTTGAATGATATTTCTCCAATACAAACAGCATAGGGTCTCAGGGGAAACAATTTCGGTAGCGTTTGAGGTTTTCAAACGGTTTGTTTGTGGCCGCGAGCAAGTGGTGGTGCCACATCGTAGGCATTATGAAGGCCGTTAAATGCATTCGGTGCGGACCTCATCGAAGCGTCCTTTCTTATGGAAACCTGCGCGTATAGAGATTTTATGCGACGGATGGCACTAAAGGGTTACATTTGGCATTATTGCGGGTAAGTATGTTGGTTATGGAGTCTGACGACAGGTGTGCTGAACGGCCTTGATTTGGTGGTTAACGGGAGATTATTATGGAGGAGATGGGCGAAGTGCGGATTATTATGGAACCTTATGGTTGGCTGTGAGAGTTGTCTGTTGTTTATTATGGCTTTGGCCAAAACGTATGTTTTCGGTCTGGAAATATGTTGACTAAAAATAATGTCATTGTTAGGTGCCGTTTAGAAATAATTTCAATCTGAAGAACTTGGAAAGCAGTTTAATACTGGTCTCCTGCAATGAGCTTTGAAGAATTAAAAAATTCGAAGGCGGTTAAATTTCTCCTGAAATGTTCTGAATGAAGACTCGCCTCTGTTTGAAATTTGAAACTCTTGCTTCCGCCCAAATACGTTAAAGGCACGCAAAGTCCATTAATTAATGTGTCATCCCCATAAAAAATTAAATTCCTTATGCTCCTCCAATTGCCACCCTTCTTCATCAACAAGCCTTCCAAAGTTTGTGTCTTAATTACTTTACTACTTACCTGGTGAACGCATTAAAAATTGCATGCCATAGCATAAGCAAACACTTTGTTCAACTTTCTTTCTGTAATATAATTTACTCAAGAAAATCGAATCAAGATAATTATTTGATGCTGTGAGTAAATTCTTGCAAGGAAGAAGCAGCTTCTTCTTCCGTACTTTTTTGACCACTCGCTGCTTTATTTATTGCTATTGCTGATACAGTTTATCAATATCACATGAGAAAGTAGTAAATAAATTGTGCAAGTTCATCCAACGAACTTTACATGGTAAAATGCATTAGATTAGAACTAAGCAAAGCAATGTTGTTGGCTGATGATGAAGCGGCATCCCTACAAGTTGCAGCAGTTTTGTTAATTGAACTAGTCAAAATTCACTTAATTTACATCTCATTTTATATGCACATTATATATACGTAACAGTCTTTCAAGTGCCAGTCGTTCAAGTACGGGTGCACGCAATTTTGCTACTTGGGAAGCAAATATTTCAATTGTAAACACATATTTTGCATATATGGTCTGATTCTGCATATTCTGGATTTCCAAATTGGCAAAAACATTTACTACAAAAAGAAGACCAATAAATTCTGCAAATTTTACATTGCGTCTGCAGTCTGTCCTCTGTAATCAATCAGCTGTTTGGAATAATTTAGTGTTGTGTTTTCTGGGTGATCTGGTTTTTCATTAATTTATATAAGCTGCATTGATGCAGGTGTAAGAATCAAGGTGTGAATAAGGTGAAGAGGGAAAAGAGAGAGAGCTGAAAGTTTTTACGTTAATTGTACGTTATGTTAAGGCAAAAGTGCATGTTAATAATTTTTTAAATATGTTAGAGTGAAGTGCCGTTTCAAAGTTATTTTTGATTTCATGACAACCTCGCTAGATTTTGCTTTTGCGTTAAATTTTAGTTGCCTTTCAAAAATTCCGATCGAGAAATTTAAAAAAATGCGCTTGTCAATATTGTTCACCACGTGTTTTTTCGTCAGGCAAAGCAGAGAGCAAACACAAGAATAATCCAGTTCGGAAACACACTTTCTTCTTGTTCGATTCCAAGACTTCGGTTGTTCGGTTTGTTCCGCTATAGCACCAGCGTTAAACCGGTGCTTGAGGCGTCACGTCACGTCCGCTGGAAGCGTGGCATGTTGCCATTCTGCTAATTTATTCATTATTCGCATCAAAATGTGTAATAATGATAGGAGCATTAACTCGTCCTTGAGTTCCTCCAGTTCTCAAGAGACCTTTAAAAAACAGCTTCACTCACTGCCACCATCCACAACCCAACCCAACTCACAGTCTATTTACACATACACAAGAACCAAGAAGAAAAGAGACTTTTCTCGTACTCTTCTTGTTCGATTCACTCCGATTCTTGTACGGAGTTGCTAGGGTTTTCTTTTCTTTCTTTGATCTCTCTGTCTCTGTTTGCAACGGTATTTCTTTCTTCCCCTGCTGCTCTTGATTATGTGTTTGATACCAAAAGTTGATGTCGTAAAAACCAGGACGTATGTTTCTACACTTTTTGGGGTAGCTGCAAACCTGCCGCATTACCATCGATGTTGAAGAATACTTTTTAAAGTTTTGCGGTTTATCCCTTCCTGTGTCTCTTACGGTTGTGCTGGAGCTTATGGAGAAGAGCCTACAATTTAGCCTTCTCGGGTCCATGAATTATGGCTTCCTTTATGGCTCTGATGATACTAATTTTGGTTCAATTACATACAAAGCCACTACCGAAACAGTGGCTTGAGAGTGTGAACTTTCTTCTAGATAACTGAAATTCAGGTTGAAAAATTGTAAATGCTCCTCACTTATGGATGACCCAGATAATTTTTAAAGTTTCCTCAAAGCCTGTAATTTATCCAGGTGCTAACAACAATATTCACACCAAAAACTGTTATAATAATTTTGAAGCTTTTTTGGCTTTTCGAAGCTAAAGCTTTTCTACCAATTGAAAAGCTCGTTTGATTGACTTGTTATAAACATTTTCGTTCAACTGAACTTGAAAACAAACACAAATCTACAAAACATTCCGTCACTTTTGATCGAGTACCTGTTGATGAATTGGCTTGCCGAATCGGCTCGCTCCAATCCGTAGATCCTTGAATCTTTTTCAACTTTTTGTCTCTGCTGTCATTGTTGTCCCATTGCTTTACAATAGCTTGCTGAAGAATGGAAATAATGGATTATGTATGGAGATCGATTACTATTTATCCACAACAACTCCACCGACTGACGAGGCTGCTGCTATATTCAATTCAAAACTTTTCCAATGAGCTACTTACCTCCCTTTGAAATCGATAGGTTTGATGATGCGCGTCAATAATTACACCATTGCCATTATTCTGTGGGACAAAGTCAGCGTCTGTTTCCATTCTTGTAATTGTCACAACATGAACGGAGCCTGACCCAATCATATAAATAAAACAGTGGGCTTTTTTGAACTTACCTGTATCTTGATTCAGGTTGAGTTAGAAGCCTCAGCTTTTGAAATCCCCGTATTCTTTGCATGCTTGAATGAACTCTGTGATATGATTTACCTTCCCCTACTTGTAAAACCCGGGAATCCGCCAAAGGGCCCAAAGGGTTAAAAAAAGTAAAACTATTTTTCTCACAGGCATATTTAAATAGGAGAAGAAAAAGAAGAGCTGTTGCTGCTACTACTACTACTGCATAATACGGCAATAAATAATCACCGTGTTGTGAATGGCAAAAAGCTTATTGTGATCCAAGGAGATTCTTTTCTTTACAAGTTCAAAGTTGATCGGATAAATGGATTTTTTGTGTCCGTTTCGGTGTCGTATCGTATGCATAGATTATTATATTTAAAAGAACCAACTCGCACTTTTTGGTGGACCAAATATTATATATGCGGCATAGGGAGGTTTTGTCCGGAGCGAAGGGAGCGCAAAGCAAGGAGGTTCCAGCTCCAGTCTGACAGGATGCGCGCGGGCTAGGCTGGTTAGTTTAGAGCGGGAGATTTGAAACGCCTATTTATTTAAGGGATACATAAAGGATACATGTAAATGATACTAATCCCGTCCTGATTTTGTCTTGCAGGTATCGGAACGATGCCTTCTGCTGGCCTGAGAGGTGAGTTTTTACTATTTTGTATATAATTTTTGCTTTATTTAGAAGTTGAAAGAATTGTGAAAAAATGCACTGTTTTACACTGTGGGAACCTGGGTAATTAGCAGGTGTGTAAATGACATAGGTTTTGGAAATGTTGTTGGAGACGCGTTCCGGTAGAGGGAAGATGTATGGTTTCGAGTGAGTTTCTCGTTTGCGGCTGGTGAAGGCGAGTTTAATGAGATTGAAGAATGTGTGTGTGTGATTGTTGTCGTCGTTGAAAAAGGTGGATTTGAGATGGTGAATGGACATCGTTATGTGAACGAGCGCCGTTTAATGAATGGCGTGTCAGTCATTTTGTCGTTGGAAAAGCTTACATTTCTTACGTAAGAGTCGTTTGAGTTGCAATGGAGATTTTGCTCAAGCTGTCACCGGACGTTTTAGATATTATCGGCGATTGACTTGATTGAACGAGTTGTGGGGACCGAAGGTGACATTGAATTATGAGTTTGAATTTCGATGGCCATAAGTTGATCGGCAGCAGGATGTGTGAGTCTCACACTGTGAGAGTTGGGCAAGTTTTAATGTTGTAAGAGTTTGGTGCCGTTTGGCGGAAAATTTAAATTTCCAAGTTTTTCTAAAGGTTTCATCAGAGCTACTATTCGTCTACTATTTTGTTTCCGGAATTTTTGCTAAATTGTTGAACTTTTCTAGCCAAACGTGTGTTAAATTTCAAAAGGCTTAGAGTCAAGGTTGATCTGCTGCTGTTTTAAATTGAAGAAGCTGCAAGGTTAGGTGCAAACGCTCATTCAGCTTTTATAAAGGGAGAAAAAGATGATGATGATCAGGTAGAAGAATCCCCATTGAATTTCCCATTAGGGAAAGAAGAAGAAGAAGCAGCAAAAGTGTTGAACGATCTCACAGCCCATCGTTTATTCCATTAACCTTCCAAGGGATGCAGGCCTCGGATTCAGTTGGTCTCCAAGTCCACAACTCTTCGGTTGTCCCGAAACCGTTCGTCGCTGTCTTTTTTTACGTTTCTTTGCCAGAGGGCGCTTCAACTGCAGTGAATAAACAGAGGAGCTGAGCGGTGAATTAATTTTGCTCCTCTACTACCCGCTGGCTTACCAAAACTCAATCAAAAGGTCGCCCTGACCAAAGTGTATTGGAACGTCAGGAAAGCCACAAAAATTATCATCAAGTTGGCAATCATGACTTGCGCGATGGCAAAACATGATTGATTCCTCATCCGTTTCTTGGTGATTGACCATAGAGTTTTTTGCTCGTTTCGAGAATCAAGAACCACATGTGTGTGTGTTTGTGTTTTGTTTCTGTGGTCATTGAAAGCAGTAGTAGACTGGACATTGGTATTAATTTCAAGTTCAATTTTGTATAATCTCAACAAGATATCTTGATGTTGGTCTACGTTCCGTAAGTTGATATCTCATTGTCTTGTGGTGAAACTCGATTCATTTGTCAAAATGCTCGTTACTTTGGGTTCAAAATTTACAGTGGTCAGTCTTGGACTTGAGTATATATTGATTGCCAAGTCTGCCGAATTCGGCCATTTCTTAGCACATTATCAGCATCACCTCATAATAAAAAGAGTTTATTTCGACATCAACTTTTAATGGTGTTGTTACTTCGTTCGGACTTGGTGTGAGGTAGGGGCGATCGGGCGTTAGAAGAATTAGAAGGCTTTAAAAGCCTCCGGCAACTTGTACTTCTTTTGGTTCCAAGTTTCCAATCAGAAGAACATAGCCTCCCACCCAATTCGACCCGACACATCGTAATTTCTCTCCAGCAAAACTTTTACCGCTAAGTCATAAAACCGATATCTGTAATGTGGGCTTCCGCCCTTTGAAACTCAAAGGATATCGGACAGCTGGAACACTTGCGGCCCTGGAAGTGTGGCGAAAGCGACCTCTGGCGCTGAGCGGAGGCGGGGAAAGGTTGGGCGATGATGACGATGAGTAGTTTCGCCGGTCATTAGTTGTTTAGTGTCCATGTGTACAAATGGCTAATTTACTGCTTAATTAGATCCATGGGCTTTAAGTCTTGTAAAAGTAATTAGGAGACGGTGGGTTTTACGGGCGCTTCGATGTGGTGGAAAATAGCCTACAAAACATGTGTATTATTAATGGGCGAGAAGCAGAGGTTTCAGAGGGTGCCAAGTTCGGTGTAACCATGGCAGGGTAAAATTGTAAAAATAATGCTAGAGTTGAGTGCCGTTCAGAGCAACAATTTCTACCTTGAGTTACATAAGAAGATTTCGATGCCATCGTAGCATACTCGATGTTAAATTTTGTCCATGGCGTAAATCGCTTGGTTAACAAGGCTACAAAGTCTCAATGACACTTTGATTGTCCGGTGAAAAATTGTGGAAAAGTTGGAGTAATTGAGTGAGAGACCAAGAAACTTGTTTATATTATATTTGCTTGATACTTTTGTATCTTACAAAACGCTTTGAGAAAAACGTTCCTGTTTTCAAGGCAAAAAGGTGTAATAGTAGTAAGTAATTGAATCAAAGGAAATGAGAAGTTTGTCAGGTGCGCAACAACGTGTTGGGGCTGAGGCTGCTGAAGTTGAACCTGATGAGGAGGCGGATGAGGAAGAAACAAAGCTTCAAGAATCAGTTTAAAATCATTGAGGAATTTTTCGGTTGCATGCAAAAGATCAGGGAATCTCAGGATTTCTTCTTGATTTCGGCAGATGATCAAACTTGTTATAAGAAGTGAAGAAGCGCTTTTCGGAGGATGTAAAAAACAGGCTGAGTGACTGAATACAGGTCATGCAAATAACCAACGCTTTGTTATGGTCACTTTGTTGTTCCGCTGGAGGAGATGATGTGAAATTAAGTACAAGTGAAACCCATTCATTAAGTTATTACGTTACTTGCGAGGAATGAGTATTTTGTATATATTTAATAGCAAAAGTGTATCAAGAGGTTCAAATGTGTAATTAGTAAAAATTGCCATTGTTGTTGCATTTATATATTCAATTCCAAACGTTATCTGACCAAAAAACTGGATGAGAAACACTAGAATAGAGCTCAACCCCACAAATTCTTGGAATTTTGAAAAATATTTTGTTATTGTTTGATGCCGATTTGGTTAAAGTTCGTTTTGCAAGTGAATTCTTAAGATCGATTTCCCTCTCCTATATACGTGAGTAATTTTGTATTTTATTTTAGGAAACCCGGGTTGGACGACATGAACGCTCAGGCGACAATGGCTGCCAGGTGAGTTGACTTTTTTAATTACCAATTAACTAAATTTAAAAAAAGTACAACAGGTAAATGGCTAACAAAATAGTTTAAATATTATTCAAAGCTATGTCGAAGACTTGAAAATCTTTAAAAGCTTGAACAAAAATAATACTGTCTCAAGATTTAAGAACAAGAAAATTATACAGAGAGAGAGAAGCTAGAAGAAGAGGAAAAGGTCTCTCGCGAAATTCCTCATAGAGTTCCCATTCCATATCTGCATGATTGCAGCCCATTGAAATGATTGTTTGGCAGAGGCAGAGACTCTCATAATAATACTTCTTTTATAGGCACGTGACCAGAATCTCAAATGACTATAACAAAAATCCAAAAGAGCAGGCAAAGCTACTAACTAAATACAGCGCATGTTCTTCTACAAAGCATAGCAAACATTCCCGAAACTCGAGTCAGGCAAAAAGAAGAGAATGTACACGTCTAATAGCGTTCGGAAAGTTTCGTCTATTCTAGCCTTCGCATCTTCTAGATTCCTAGAAAACGCTGCTGCTGCTATAGCTCGAACTCGAGATATTATATTCATAGCCCAACTTTTTCTCTTCTTCTTCGTCTTCTACTTGTAAAATCTCCATGATTATGCGAGCGAGCATGAGCAAAGGAAATTCCAAAAGTGTCTAGAAGCGTTTTTCTCTTATAGTCTCTGACGCTTCTACATATCGACCGAGCGCTGCTGCTTGAGGTTCTTCAGGCGGCATCGCCTCTCTTTCTCATCTTTGGAACGCCGCCGCCGCTGCTGTTGCTGCTGCTCCCAACCGCTCAATACACTGTTGAAAGCGGCGGCAGCGATCTCAAAAGCGAGAGAGAGGAAAGTTCGACTTGGCTCCGACGCTCATCATAGTCTTTATAGACTCTCGGCGCAGTTTGCCCCGCTGATCGAATATCGGAAATATATATTTTGGACTTTTTCTCTTAAAACCCAAATTTTCTGCAATTTGGCAATGACACTCTTCCGCTACTTCCACAGAATATTAACTTTGTTTTCATTCATGATTTTTGCAAGGATGCACTTTTATCATCAACTTTTGCTGTTGACCTGACTGGAATGAAGATCAGGTTTATCCTTATATATTCTTGTTGTAGTTACATGACTGCGTAGGTTTGTGTACACGCTTTGTACGTGCTACTGCAGTTCAAGTCGAGTCAGTCATGTAATGTCGGATACGTGTCTGTCCGAAGACTGTGTTGAACGAAGGCTTCTCCTGTTGGATGGATCGGAAAAGCAAAAGTTTTTGGGCATGAGATCCACGTCCACGTATATAAATGTTGGAGATTGGGCCAGAATTTAAATGAATTTCCTCAGGATCAATAATATTATGGCCAGTGGAAGAAGAACGCACGCACCTTTTGGAACACTTGGCAAAAGGGAAAAGTGTACTACACACACTACTCACTGAACACGTTTTAATGGTCTTCATAAAATGTGCAGTCTGGATTGCAATTCCATTCGACGAAAACACACCAGCCAACTTCATATTACGTATGCTGTTCAGGTCCTCAGCCCGCCCGAATAATGCCTCTCCGACGACGAGGTGCATTCAAGTGCGGACGTGCTTCTGCTCCTCCGAAGTTATGACGATGCCCCTTCTTCTCCTGGTCAAGTGCAATGCAAGTAGTACGAAAAGACTGGATTGAATTACATGTTTTGTTGATATGATGGTCAATGCGAAGCGAGGATGCCGTAGGACTCTTGATGAGTTGGCCTTCTTTGATTGACCTTTCAAGGCTGCTGGCTGCTGGACTGGACAGGTTGCAAAATGCAAAAAAAAGTAAAATTGTGAATGGAATCAAGAGCTATAATAAGAAGGCATGTCACGTTCGAAATGAGGAGATTGGCTGCGTTTTTAAATATCAACAAATGTTTGGAGCACAGCAAGTCAAGAGAAATCTACTGCAAAAACTGTTAAGAACTAATACTATTTGAAACGGCATTAAAGTCTCGCATGATTTTTAAATATCAACAAATGTTTGGTGCAAGCCTGTTGAAAAACTTCATTTGTCTACATCATAGAAGTAAAACTATTCGGAACGGCATTAAACTCTTGCATGGTTTTTAAATATTAACAAATGTTTGGAGCAAGCCAACGGAGATACCTGGTGTTGAAACCTTCAAGAAGTAATACTATTTAAAACGGCATTAAACTCTAGCATAATTTTAAAAAAAATCATTTTCTTAAGGTGCTAGAAAACACATGTTGTTAACCGGTAATTAGAACATGTTTTTGAATTATGACTGTTGAAAGGTCTCGGCGCTCCCGCGCCGCTTGACCAGTTGGCGCGGGCGGCGGCACTTTGCCAAAATGCCCCGCGACCATCATTTAAACATGCTGTTGAATCTCCGTATATATTCCGTCAGTCCAGCTGTTTGGCAAAGAACCAGATGGCGGGCGACTTGAACTTACTGAAATGACAAACTGCTCGGCGCTTTTGGCGACGGCGGCGGCCGCAACGACTACTAATTATAAAGTTTACATAAGCAAATGCTCCCGCGCGGTCTCTTCTTCTCTTGACTCACTTGTTGACCTGCTGGTGGCGTTCCAGCGTTTCTTCAGAAAAGTGCGAATGATGTATGGCTCTTGTTTCAGTTGCACTTAAACTTGTAGCTTGGAGGCATACGAGATTCTTGAATGAGATAACTTGTCCTGGTGAACATACGTTTTTAAATTGCATAAGAAGTTTGGTTCTCTGTGAAATTCTGTCATGTCCAATACGGGTAGGGTCAGTTTATTCACGTTTTTCTTTGGTGTTCTGTCCGTTTTGTACATGGATGCCTTGTTTCTGTCAGTAGGGCGAATGTCAAAAGCGGATGACTTGTTTCCAACTCATTTCCAACTTCCCCCACCAACGACGTACAGTATAAGCCAAGTATATATAAACGAAATGGCAATAAATACGAACACAACAACCGCCATCATCATAATCCATGTCCGCAGGCAGGCTCTCTCAACAAAACTGAATATATACAAGTATTATTATCCCAGCATTTTTATAATACACTTTGATATAAAAGACCTTTCAGATGACGAACAAGATGTTATCAATTTTATTGTACTTTGGTAAGAGTTGGTTCAGTCTCTGTTTCAAACAGCTCTTTTTCAAAGACGCTTTTGCTCACTCAGGGTCGACCGCTTGTCCACTTGTCCGCTCATATAAATGTTCATGTACGCTGTCACTTTTTTGCGAATTTTCCGCAACCATTTACAATGACAAAAACAAGCCTCAGCAGGTGCATCCTGATTCCATATGAACTTGGTCTGCAGCCCAGCCTTTTTTGGAGACATCAGTTGCCTACTTCTTACAGACACAAAAAATCACAAGAACAAATGGCCAATTTAGATTTAATATTATTTTGGGAGTGCCAAACTTTTCTATTGTTAGAGCAGCCGTAGCCGTAATTCCAGTAGCTCGTAAGGTTGCTGCTACTGGACTTGAACGGGCGGGAAAATATAAATTTGAATAGCTCATCGTAAGTATCTCAGGTATCACATTTCGTTCCCGTTTGTTATATAAGCGGATTTCACACCTCTTCTTCAAATACAATTGCCCGGTTATCAGATTTTACGTTGATCCCGCGTCCAGGACTCCAATTGATCCCATGTGGATTTTCTCACGTGATAATAATAACCATCTATGCAAATTGTTATTTCGCGCGCGCTTTAAAACATATATACTGTCTGACCCTTTCTTTTCATGTAACAAATTCAGATTACGCGCCATGATATAATCCTTGCATATATTTGAATAGCCCGCGCTCAGCCACCACATAACACTTGAACTCTCGGTGCGGTCGTCTAATCTTGGACAGGGATCGACATATTTGCCAGGTTTAACCCTTTGAGCCCTCCTCGTCTGCTCATCTTCCTTTTTGGCTCGTCTTCGTTTCTTTTATTGAATAGGCTCCTGAAATATAAAACTTTTTTATGGCTCGTTCGTCCTACGGTTGAAATGTCCTTTGACGAGGTGATGAAGTCTCTGATCGATTTCTCCGTTTCAACTTGAGAGAAGCGAAGGTATATAATCGTTTGGGTTTTATGAGGATTACGGTCGTAAAAGGCGATAATCGACATAAGGTTCTTACCTAGGCTTTTTTGTCTCCAAAATCCAAAGGAAGCTGATACGGACGGAGATCAATGACTATCGAAACGACCTCTAGTGATTTTCCAATAGATACAACCAAACAAAAGAGCAAAGGTGTCAAGATAAGTAAATAGAAAAATCCCGCCTATTCACACACCACTTTTGAATATTTTTCAACGGTATTCTATCTCACCTGAGAAACAATTAACGACGACGACTACGTGGATAATTCTCTCTCATTATTGCTGCCATTATCCGAGTGTGAAAAACGTTTGATGAATTGCCTTGCCGATAAGTCGAACAAGATAAACAAGAACAGTATTAGCTGACTGAGCTCTGAACCGCTCTTCCAAGTGGATTCTTAGGCGAGAGATAAATCACAGCCGGTTTTAAGCTGTAGCGGTTACTTATTACTCACAATGTACAAGTGTCGTTGGTGATAATTGCTTGCAATTATGTATAATAGATCTCCTTGGTTCAAGGTTAGCGCTATGCGGCGGCGGAGGAGGTGGAGGATGACAGCAATTTGTCTTTTGCAAAGAGGAGACCTTTTCTTTGAAAACTGGTCAGTGAGCGCCATGCGCTGCGCCTCTTTCGTTGATGATATAGATCCGCGCGTTAATTGAATTATTAATGAGCGCAGCAACCAATGAGAAAATTTGCCCTGCAATAATAACTCTTGTTAGGCTAGAAAATAAATCGTTTTTCGCGCGGGCCTTTTGAAATAAACAAGCTTGTGTAGTAATAATGAGTTGTGTGTTGTCGCGCTAATAGCTCGGTAGTTTATCATTCCCACAAGAAAAAGAAGGTTCAGGTCCATTAGAACTCTACGGGGGAGAAATATTATCAAGAAACAAGAAAAACTTTTGGAGCTATTAGATGTGGGCATAGAGAAAAATGAGCGAATTATAAAACTCTATGGTGTATCACAACACACATGGAGGCGACGCGTTGTTAATCAATGTTGATTGGGGGTGTGGACGGACGGGGAGGTTGACGGAGGTGGTAGTTGACAGTCACGTAAGCTAGTGTACAAGAATTGAGTGGGAATTTTGAAAATTTATGGCGCGAAAAATACATGTTTGAGCTAGATCGTGGCGGAGATACGGGAGAAGAACTGAAGAAGAAAAATGATGGATTTTGCCCGATAGTTCAGCAGATGCTGCTGGTAGAGATGCCATTTCGATTAATTTCAAAAAAGAAGTGCCAGAAGCTGTACGTGTGGGTTGATCGTCAGATCTTCGAAGAACTTTGTTGAAATCAGCTTTGTATCTTCGCGCTTTTTGATGATGAACAGGTGAATCGGGTGGGGTCACCACTTGCGCTTGTTGCAGGTGTCAATGTCGAAGGTGTCATTGAAGCGGACAGACAGTCGAGGCTTGTTGTAGAACTGGGTATTTTTTGATATCCTTTTGATTGTGGACGAGCTGAAAAATACAGTATGTTTTGGGCAGGGTCATTAATAACGAGCGTTTTGTCTTGATTATTTACTGACGATGGTCAGATGAGATTAGGGCGACGCTGCTGTCTGTCGTCTGAACCTGAGACCACAGTAATTACTATTACATTGAACTAGTAAGTAAGAAAAAGCTGTACTGTATTGTTACTCCTTGTTTCTGATTGAAACGAGTTGACGGCCGAGTGTTGTTCAAGTTGTGTTGGAACCACACCTTGGTTTTGGCTTGAGAAATTCAGAGTTGAAGATTGCGTCTTGGCTCCTGTCCTTGTAAATCATGTGGAATAAGACGATTTTGTTGTTGTTTTCTAATAAGATTCAATCGGTCCGCGCTGAGTTGATTAGAAGTAGGTGTGGAGGAAGCGAGCGCTGCGATGCTCGATGCTTCTTCAGATTCGTGCTCTATGGCTCTGTTTTGGGCAGCTTATGGCTCCATCGAAATAAACACTGACTGAGGAGAAGAAAATGGAAATGATGGCCATTAAGGACCTGTTTCAATTTTGGAGTCAGCAGGAGTTGAAGTTGCTGAAAGAAGTTGGAGTCGATCAAGTTTGTCCAAAAATGCCCAAAGGTTCCCAAAAGTTCCCGGAGGCTCCCAAAGGTCCTTCCAAGTTACATGGTCAGCTGATTTAGTTAGTAGAAGAAGAGCTGTTGTTGAAAAAGATCAAAAAGTTTTATTCACGTCAGTCTTCCATAAATATATTATGGATCGAGTTAGAGCTGGAACCTGCAACTACTGCAACTTGGGCTCCCAACAAGTGCCTACAAATTCAGTATAGAATTCTTTATATCTGTCTCACAGTTTTCTGTATTTATTGGCTAAACTCTGTAACTTTTTTGGGGCGAAAAGGCGAGATATTCAACAGCTTTCGTGTCCAAAGGAAGAGGCGTCCAGAAATGGCGTCATGAAGGCGATCGAAGCGGATTTCTCAAGGGAGCAACAATTTTACCCGCCTGCAATATCATTTCGGGGCTTTCGAAAGTTGACCTTTTCCCAGGTTTTTACGGGATTGTGGAATGACCACAGGGGGTGCAAAATTTCGAAGTCCAAAACCAGACCGAGGAAACTATCGAAACAAGTTGTTAGGCTGAATTCGTACAAAACGGCACCAAAGTCTGACATAATTTTACGAACTTGATCCCGCCATGCCCATGGCCGCCCATGGCTGTCCATGGACAAGGTCATGGTTTTACACATAAACATAAGCCTCTTCTGTATTAGCATGTAAATTTAATTTGTTGTCATGTTCCTGTCCGAGGGTGACCGAATGTCGACCGAATCCAAGCCACTTGAGCCTTGAACAAAATGGACAAAGTCGATCCTGATGACGACACCATCATCATCATTTCGTCCTTGGAGAATTCCTCTCAGAGTCCCCTCAAGCCTCAAAGCTGAATATTTCCCCATATAAAACGATACAAAAAAATAACAAGGAAAATTCGCCGGACAATCCAGATTAGGTTTCACACAACAGCCGACGACACCTAATGGATAAAACGGTCGCCGTAATGGACTTTAAGTGACCTAGGAAATGAAACGACGGCCTGGCATTTTTGTTGTTATTTTGCGGTGCAACTGCTGCAACTTTAGCTGTCATCAAACGCGCGTAAATGTTGTATTTTTGATGGGATCAAAAAGGGAGAGTTTTGTATCGAATTTCTCCAAACTGTCCTCCAAATTCGCCTCCTTTACGATGATTCGGTTTCCCGGTTTTGGAGAAAAGTGTGACTTTTTTCGGGGGAAATGAAATGTTTTGGTAAGTGGAGGTGGGGGAGGGAACAAGGCAACAGCAGAGGCTACACGCTTTACGTAATGCATTCTTCATTCATGATTGAGGGATTTGTCTTGTTCAATGGGGATAAAAAACAAAACGAGGGAGAAATTTACTATTGAAGCGATTCGAGCAGCGACAGCTTCCTTAATGGAAATTGAATGCTTCACTAAAGTTGGTCACGGCTTTGATCGGCGACTCACTTGAGCCTTACGCAACTTACGCTCTTCAATTAGCTGTCGTAGTAAAAAGAAAGCTTAAGAAGAAGAAGCAACAACAAGATGAAAGTAAAAACGTCGATATATATGCCATACGAGATGATTTACGAGATCCGCTTCGCTTCGACCCCACACGAAGATTTATGATTGATTCCGAACATGGAGCTTTTATAAGGGATTTTTCAATGTGGCCACAAATGACAGACGTGTGCGCGCGAGCCTTCTCAATAACAATTATGGGCAAGCAGAGAAAAAAGAGACACGGATTTAATATCGCATTTGTTTAAAGTAATGGGAAAGAAATGATATTGTTTGTTGGAACACAATGGGTTTTTAATTGGTATTTGATTATCGAATTGATTGAAGCGGTAAAAAGCTTTCAGATTTAATTGTGAGTGAGGGCCATTTTTGGAGGCAGACAAGCAAAATTTTAGCGGGGTTTTGGCGAAATAAATTATGTCATACTTTGATGCCGTTCAGAAATACTTTTCAGTTTGGGGATCATTCCGTAGTTCTGATACAGAACGTTCATGTAGAATCGACCTTCATAAATTCAAAGTGTAACATTTTCTCGTATTCTGCTACCATCATTTTTTCCCGCCTCCTCCTCCTCTTCAAATTTTGAATTCCGCAGAACTCAAATCAAATTTCCCGCTTAAAAAATGTATGTATACGGGCGAGGGTGGGTCCGCAAGCAATTTAAATGGTGTTGAGTAATTTAATGAAGTCTGGACGAGAATTAAGCGAAGAAGAATGAGGAAGGAAGGAGTGTTTAAAAGACTGTGAAAAAGCTGGAGATTCTCAAGTAATATGAGATCATAACTCAATTGCAAGTCAAATTAAAAATATTGCTCCACTTAATTAAACTCGGGCTTAAACGTGTGAATAAAAAAGAGGGTTTAATAAAACATCGAGTTCATGTTCCTTCTCGGCCATTTGTTTTTTACTCACACTTTCTCTCTCTCTCTCTCTCTGTTTTTATCCTCATCATCACGGCTTGGCCATTAAACGCGAGAAATTAGCTGTATATTATTGTCGCCTCTACGGTTCAACATTTGGCAATTGTAAAATGGGGAGAAAAAGCCTGAAAGAAATATACGGGAAATGTGTGCTCGGAATTTTTCAAAAAGTGCCACCCTCTTCTCACCCCCGTCTCCGGCACTTTTTCATTTAGCAAGAGTGTGAAAACAAAAGGCAAAAGCGTCGGATAAAACAGTGCATTTTTATTGTTGATTAACGCCCCGCTTTTTAATTGCCTTCTCTCTTTTTCATGGAACTCAATGCAAGAGTTGTATGGAATTTAAAGGGCAGAGCGTGTAATTTGGTCCTTATGTTTTTCATGGTGACGACGACAGCGGCGGGTCGAGCAATTACTACCAAAAGACTTGATATACAATATGGAGTCAAATTGAGGAACGAATTATGGAGTGAAAAAAGAAGGGCGCGGATTATTGAAAAAGTCAATGAATATAAAAATTCCGAGGGCTGTGAGAAGTAAATCAAGCAAGTTTTATAGTGTTCAAAGGTGGCAGTAATTAAAGATTGAATTGGGGGATGATTTCGTGTTAATTCAATTAAAGAAAAAGATGTGT
>JAQGBJ010001532.1:0-22344 GCA_034698345.1 Sphaeridia pumilis | reverse complement strand
CGCTTCCGGGTAAAAATCGGTCCTTGAGAGTCTCGGTTACGAGATAACTGCACTTTTGATCCACTGATAAGCCTGATGATGCCGTTATGTTTCACAATAGTTAGATTGGGATGATGTTGGGGATGGTAAAAGTCGATTCACTTGCTTGGCAGAGAGGACGGAGGTGGCTATTAGAGCTGTACACCGTAAAATCGCCCACGTAGCTCACACTGATTAGGAATGAAATACGGGTAACTTGGGTAGCATTACCAAATGCCCGGGACACACTGCTTTTGGCTGTGAGAGACAGTATCGAGGAACTGTACCCCGCATCTATTTATGTGAGGGAATCCGGGGATTGCAAGGGAGGAACAAGGGATCGGGCATCGGCTTGGAATCAAGTGGAGGTGCAGGAAGGACCAGTGGTCAGGAGGAGAGCTGGAGGAGAAATGGGACACCAGGACCTGGAGTGAAGGGAAGACTTGTCCTTTTATACTCTCGCCTGGACAGGCACTCCAAGGGCAAGTTCCAGGAGTTGTCCAGGAGTGGTTTGGGCGGGAAGGAAGAAGGCGGTCAAGGGAAAATTAGGGAAAGGCAAAAGTGTGTTTCCTTACAGGTTTGTTGGCATATTCGGTTCCTGTTTTTTCGTAATTAAATTATGCGTTGCCTTGTTGATCCTGTTTTGTTTTCCTCTCTCGTCTTTGACGGCACACAAGGGACAAAACGTTCCCATATTACAGTTCGTACAAGCGTCGTGTCCGCAAAGTAGCTGATCGAGAGTTTTCAAAGGCATTTTGGTGAGACAAGTGTCACAGGCTCCTTCGAGTTCTGTAGGTTCATGAGAAGTCGGTGAGGAGTTGTTGACGAGATTTCCAGTATTAATTTTGAGCATTTGTCCGCGAGTTGGCGTTTTTTCTAGACGCATTTTTAAATTTGAGCGGAGCTCATCGTACGTTTTAGTACTTGACGATTGCGGTTTGTCACTTGAAGAGACAGTTTGCTCCGCTGAGGTTGATACTTCATTCATGTTGTTTGGTATACAGTTGTTGTATATTGCCTCATTGAATTATCCGAGACATAGGCTGCACCAAAGGGTTCCATCGTGATGGAGTTGTCGTTTTCTCGTTATGCTTTGAGACTGACATACCACTTCACATTTAGCACATCTTCTGCTCAAAGGCGTTGGGTATAATTGTGCATGTTCTCTGATTTTGGATATCGGAGATTGAGCGGGTTTACTACCGTACGTGTTATGCGTTTCCGGTAGACGCTGTTGTGTCAGTGAGCTAAATAACAATGGAGAATCATGATTTTGGCCATTGGTATTTACACTCTGCATTTTCAGAGGTGCTGTCGAGGCAACCACGGAGTTGACAATGTCATCTGGTGATATCGTTGCACTTTTTTCCTGCTGAATCCCACGTATATAATCATTCAAGTTTTGAGACGTGGTATATGTATATCCTGAAGACGGATTTCGGATTGAGTTTACAAGTTGATTGAGTTCTTGAATTGAAGTTGAGTGTAGAAAGGCTTCTCCTTGAGCCGGCTTCGACTGTACCGAAGTAACTTGTGTGTTGACTGGAATTTTCGGTATTTCAAATAGTCTCCTGATGTTGATTATTTTTACCAAACACGGTAATCCAACACACGGATTACAAGTTCCAAATTCTTTTTGGCACCAATTACAATATAGGTGATTGCAATTTTGACGAGTTTGAAGGATTCTGTTCTCTCTCGTTCGAAGGTAACATTTGCTCGTCGATAATTCTTTTTTCGCAATTTGGGCAGTCGGTTGATTTGTGGCATTGTAAACAACGTTGATGTTTGCAGGCAGGGTCGACCAAGATTCTATCGTTCTGATTGTAAGGTTGTTTGCATTGTGTGCAAAACTGAGGTCCTTGCTTGAAGTAATTATACTCATGCAGTGTTCTTTGATGTGCATACATTTGATGAATTGGCGTCAGAATGTTTGCATAAATTCGACTGACTTCCGGTTTTCTAGCTGGTAACGGCTTAGAAGTTGTTGGTTAACTAGTCTCAGCAGAAATAGGTTCCAAATAAAGTGGCTCTGATTGACGATACAGGCAGAATTTGTTGAAGTGAGCTGTGCTCAAAGGAACTGGTTCTTCGAATTGGGCGAAAATGCCATTGTTGAAGTTTCCTTGCTGAATCCATGAAATTACGATACTTTTGTAAGCATTCAATGTGCTGATAATATACTCGTAGCGATCATTCAGTTGTATTTTGATAGCTGATTCGACGATCTTGAAAATTTTGAGAAGGTCTTCTCTCATTGTACACAGCGGAGTTGATTCGTCGACAGTTGCTCCAAATTCTAGTTCAGACTGAATTATCAAATTTGGCAAAAATTCCCATTCGTCAGTATTTGATGCATGATTCATCAAAACATTTTGGACAGCTTTTTTAAATCTGAATGTATCCAGTAAAGCGTACGACATTTGATCTTCCAAGGCTCTCGAAGTAATTAAGTCGATTTTAGCTTGAATGTCTTCGAATACAAGTTGCTTCATGGCAAATGTATATTGCAGATGGAATTCTGAAGGTTTTTCGGCAGGTGGCGGCAACTTGCTGGATTGATAATGCTCCATACATAGTAGCGCCAGTGATACACAACGGCCTAGTGGGCAAGTAACAGCCTCGGTTTTGAACCACCAGTATCGGGTGTGTTCATGAATTTTTTCCAGGACTATAGCCGCGCGTTCCGTGTCTACAAAAGTCCAGTGTAACTAACAGTACTGCGAGTTGAAAACGTATGTCAGTTGCTTCCTTGACAGCTGGGTATTGTGCAAGCGCGATGTTGATATCGTTGATGATTTGATTTAGAATCGGAATTGACTGCAGCACATCAATATCAAGTTTGACTTGGCTTTCTTTGCTTGCTAGAATCATCTTGAAATTCTCCCAAACGGTGTTTGAAAATTTCATGGAGTACGCCGTATACATGCTTAAGATTCGCAGAAGTAGTTTGATATCCTCATGAGGGATACGATGATTCATGTTGATAGTCGTTGTGATACATGTGAGTAAACGATCCGGTTCGGTTGCTGTGATCTCTCGTAGCTTTGCAGAGTCTACAGGATTCAATAAATTCTTCAGGATTTTGTCCTTTTTCGCCCTGATTTGATTCAATGTGTGTGAGTAGCCATAGTGTATTTCGTTGACCTTGGAGGTACTTTTTGACTGTTTTACTTGCTTGAGACGATTACTGGTCAGTTTTCGGTTCTGACGTACAGTAGGTGGCTATTTGAAAATAGGGTACTGTTGAGTAATTTGCTGCTCATATTTCGTGTATTCTTCCCACGGAAGTAAGTGTAGTTGCTTGGATCGTAATGGCTGATCTTGGAATTCAATTTCCATCAGGTGCATAAAATTGCTTATGCAGTCAGTAGCTTCGTTGTGAATTTTTTCAACTTGAAGTAGTAATTTTGCGGCGTCCAGTGCAAGAATCCCGACGTTCATTTCGCTTTTCAGGGTTCGTTTCACAATATCATGTGTATCCAACATTGACTTCGTCAATTTCTTTGTCATGATGAGAAGGCACACACATTTGAAGTCTTCCTCATTTAGTTCATCGGGTACTCGGGTACAGAAGCAATCATTTATTGCTTGAAGACGCTTTAGGTTCAATTTGTTCCAAGTCTTTAGGGCATTCAGAGGATCGATTTTGTGTCTCATTTCTAGTTCATTGTCTGCTGGTATATTTTGCAATTGTCGATTCAGTTGATGATAGTCGAAGTTTTGGATCAGGTAAGCCTCCATCCGCGTTATAGGGTTCAGTTTCATTTCTTGTTGAACTGGATTGCTACACATGGCCATGTAGTCTTGATGCATATTATGCGTAGGTTTCGTGAGCTTCATAGCAGACATTTCGGTTTCAAGGTTTACAGTTTTACTAAGCTCAGTGTTCATTTGCGGTATGGTCCTTCGGAAGTTTGACGAGGTTGGCAAACACTTGGAGTCCAAATGATCAGTGATCAAGTGTTGCGAGGACGACGGAGGAGTTGAGTAGGCGTTACTTGCTTTAGCCTCTCTGCTTTCTTCAGGTTGCTTATTTAAGAGTTCACGGTATATAAGACGTGCGTTATTAGATTCGCCTTTTTCGGCAGCTCGTAGTTGCACCTGGCAATGGTCAATGACGTATTGTCTCATGTCTTGTCGAAGTTCTTGCTGAGCAAGGGTATCATCCCTCGAGAAGTACATGTCGATCCAATACGGTAAACATTCCCCAATGTCATTATTTGCCAACATCCAGTTGAATAGAGGCGATGACCAATGAATTTTTTGCAGGGCATAAATATAGGGAGGTTCACGGCTACAGCCTATGATTTCAGTTTCAGTTGTCAATTTACCAATCGGAAATTTTCGATTCAGTTTTTCTTTGGTGTCAGTAGTAAAGTTGTACATTGGAAAAATAGTTTGACGACCTTTGATTCTAGAGACACGACAGTTTCCTGCCGTAGTTGGCATTTCTTCATATTTCGTCTCGTTCATATTGTCGTTTGATTTCTGTACGTAGGCATTTTTTCAATGTCGTCGAGTTGACTCAGCTTTCCCTCAGCTAAGGACAACATTGTTTTAATCGTTCCCAGTTCACGACGATGTTGTTGATGAACTTTTCTGTCGTTAAGCATGTAAAGTGCTTGTTGAATTTTCAAAGCCGTTGCCATTTTTAACAATGGAGGGTTTGTGAAGATTAGTTTCCGATGAGTATTGGTAAAGTTGATTAGGTAACGATTATCAGGTGAAGATGATCATGTAAAGTTGATTAGGTAAAGTTGATCAGGTAAAGATGAATTTTCTTGTAATTGCAAGTTGATCATTAAGTTTTGGCGTGCGTTGCTTACTGCAGCAGCAATGCGGGCCGCGAAGTGACGAGCGACGTATTTTCGCAAATTCCAGGGCGTGTGAAGAGAAACGTTAAGATCAACAGCGCCAGCTGGTACAGTTCAAGGAGTCTATTTCTATCTACTGACAAAAAGTGATGAAATGACTTCGACTGTATATTCAAGTAACTGAGGTTAATATATTCAGGAGCTTCTTTCAGTTCTGACTTTCAAGTTGGAATCTATTTTGAGAGAATTATAGAATCAACACTATCCGGATTTAAAACAAGGTTACTGGGGAAGACGGTTAAGCCAAGGAACCAAGAGCATATGCTTGAAATTGTAGGATTTTAGCTAAAATGTATATGGAGCTCAAAGCTTCCTAAATGTCTGCTTCTTCATTAAACTTAAGTAGGAAGGAAGGGAGAATTTATCTTCTCGCCGGCCGGTGCGAGAAGAAAAGAACAAGATTAATTAATCTTCCATTAAGTTTATAATGTACTTACGTAATCTAAAACACATATAAGCACTTATGTGTTTACGTTTTTCGACTTTTCGCACTTTGCTCTCACTAGCTTTTAGCGACTTTTCGCAATTTTACACTCGATAGTTGGCTATCGGCTATCTAGATCTATTAACACAAACGCTCTGCTACTATGCTGGAGGTTTCGTTTCTAAAATATGGCTTCTAGAAATGAAGGAACTATAAAAGTTGCCACACTGAACTACTACGGGCCGAAGCGCCTCGCAATTCAGTGTCCCTATTTGTGGAAACGTATAGCGTATGTGCTTCAATTACGGAGAATGAATTCACGAAGATTCCACAATAATCTTAAGTGAATTTTGTATATAATTTCAAGAAAAGATACTTTTGACGAAAGACTTTCAAGTAAATATAAACTATTAAAAGCTTGTTAAACAAGTTCAGGGTTTTGAGCTGGTAGACTGATTTAGAGAGATTACGAATGATGTCGATGGCGAGGAATATATACGCTTCAGGTTGCTGAAGCTGCAGAAAAGAACAGGGAAGTAAGTAAAAAGTATACGAACAGATCTGAATTAAACCAGTAACATTATCCATGGATTTCGCAATCCTTCACATGATTTCATTCAACTAGTGAAGGTGATTGCGTGAACGTTAAGGAAATAATTGAGAAGCTGATTCAAGCTTCTTATACATTTGGGTTAAAAGACATGACGTGATTCCACGTCTACATTAAATAAGTTTGCTTTGAAATATTTGACAATGCTCTCAAGAGATGTCGGTATCTCCAGCACAATTCACACACGACAGCTCCAACTCACTTCTACCTCACTCACCTATTCAAATCAAACTCAAGTATCATTTTATTCAGACAAAGGAACATGTCCAGCATTCCAAGAGTGTTATTGTATCTGATTACCTATACATGCATTTCCCAATAAATCCATTCAAGCGAAGTTCTTGCACGATCAATCTGCCGTCATCGTTGTCCTCTAGCAGTGTAATTGGTGATTAAGTATTAATTATCCAGAACGGCTCTTCCAGGGATTCCAGCTTTCAGCCTCATTCTCATCTACTGCATCATCTCCTTATTATTTTCAATCCTCAAGTGCATTTTTTGAATAATTGAAGGATTGCACTACTGGCTTACCGACTTGCGCCTTCTTTCTCTCCATTCACTTCCGTTGTCAAGTTGTTCAAGTGCTGCATATACGCAGAAGGTTAGAATAATAATATTACTTGAGAAATAGGCTTGATACACCAGTTTCTTGAAGACAGTCAAGAAGGCTCATCGCTTTTACTTCGGGGGACAATATATACAGTTATCGTCAGCAGGAGCTCTCGATTGTTTGGCGTATTGATTATAATGTCGACATAATATGCATGCTGAATGCCTTAAAACCCTCTTGCACCTGTCTTCCTCATAGTTGAACAACGCTACAAAATGATAACCAACTATATAGCATTTCTCGCACCACGAGTCAACATCAGTCAAATCTTAAAGGGCTTTGATCAAAACCTCGAATTTTTAACTGAATTGCGTAATGACGAAAGGAACATAAGCTCCTTGTTCTGACAACGACTATTTTAACCGGCTGAGTGACAACAATATCAATTAACTTTAATCAAACAAGAGTGTCGTTGCGCCATGACTTAAAAACATATATATTCCTTTCATCATAACAAAAGACTAAAGCATTACTACAGGTTATCTAATATCGCTTCACTAGTTTACAGTCAACATCAAAAATACAAATGCAGAAACTCTGTATATTTCTTAGCTGAAAACATACACGGCGCTGTTGCATTTCTCCCTAATTCCACAACAAACAGACGATGACACTCATCCCACTCATCACTCTCCATGTGACAGCAACCTTTAAACGTCTCATCCACCTACTCAGATACACACGGCTAGATCTTGCGTAGTCTAAGTTTTTAATGAACATGCGATGCCGCCAAGTTGTCAATGTAGCACAACGCATAACTTCAACCTCGCAAGAATTATGGTTCCTTGTGGCAACACTGCTTTTACTTGAGAAAGGCGCCAATACACGAATGTCATCAGTGGTACATATAGCTGGCGCTTGCGCAGTCTGCTTTATCACGAAAATACAATGCTGCCAAGTCACAGATATTCCACGAGCGACAGCTATACGTTTATAATAACCATTGGGCAAGATGGCAACACTGGCATCCCAGTTCGACGGCGGGAAAAATCAAAGGATTGTTCGTATTATATTACAAGTAATAATTAACACATATCATCAATCTTCTTTTCTGTACAAAATTTATACTTTGATTGAAAAATAGATTGCGGCGTGAATGTTTGGTCGCCTTTGTCGATCGATAAAATAGCCGTCTTTCAGGCCATCAGCACATATCCACCGCTCTTTAAATAAGAAATGACACGTAACATTATTAATTTTTCTCAAGATCAATTCATCACCCTCACTTTCACTCGAACTTGTATACTCGATCCTCTTACACATCATCCGCTCGCAGCTAGTATGCGCAACTAATCTATAATTGGAGCCAAAGAAATCAACTTTTTCTGGCGCCACCTCACTTGACATACCAGAACTGGCCGTAACGCTTCGAACATTCACAAATAAGAAAGGAAAACTTCAACTTTTTACATCAAAATCACCTTTAAAATTCTTGCATGATTTCATGGACTTTAACTTAGATCGAACTTTTCTCAAACAGTCCACATTCACGCCTTGAAAGTCATCCCAAGAAACACTTTCCGTCTTTACATGTGATTTAGTTCGACACAAGATACTGCACTCAAATTCACCACCCAGTTCGCTCATCACGACATCTTGGACGGTAAAAGTCCACTGTTGTCATCGATATTCGGAGAATTTTGGAATTTTTCCTAAATGACATATCTTCTCATAAGATACACTCGTGCTCGATCCACTGATCCCCTTTCCAATAATGCTACAACTTTCGCAAATTGTTCACATACCACACTACGAAACCGCGCATCAATCTTATATAAATACCAGATATAGTGACGATAGCATAACAGTTACATGTGTCTAGCAGTATGTACTCGCTATTATATATATACTATTTTTATCTCCCCAAGCTATAAAGGCTATCAAGGCGTATATGTCCTTCAGAGTTAAATAATTGGCAAGCTGCGTGCGCTTATGTCTTTGTAAATGTGCAGGACCGCCTTTAACGTGTTTGTTACAAATGTCGCACACAATAATCTTGCCATTACTGGATCGCAATTATTTACACACCACTTTCCGTTCCGTTTACTTCCTTACTGTTGACCAAACTGAAATCAAAAAAGACAGGGCATTATATATGGTGGGCCAGATGCCCTAGACGACGAAAATACGAATCTGTGTATTTTTCGAGAACCGCCAAAGTCTATTTTGTTTTTTGAATTTGCTCGTCGGGGTAGGGCTTTCGGCCCGGTCTGTGTCGCATGTCATCTCCACAGAAAAAGATAGTCTGACTACGGACGTAGCCACACGTCTCACTGAGCCGCTGCCGCATCAGCTGCAATACGTCGGTTCATGCGTAAGCTGTGCAGACGTGATGGGTTCTGACAGTGGTTATGAAAAACTTGACGTTGGCCGAAGGAACAATTTGGACATTTTTAATGATTTGCAGTTGAGCTACGATCATGGCTTCGAATAAAATTAGAATTGACGTGGATCATGTCCTACAGATGAAGAAAGAAGGACTAAAGCTGCAAGACATAGCGAGAGTATTGGATGTGAAGCTAAAAAGTTTGAGAAGACGATTGAACGAGGAAGGTATTAGTGTAATTTCGAAGTTGCTTTTCACATGTGGTGGTGGTGCTGCGATAGTTTCTGGATAGTTTCAAGTAAATGTTCCGTTTTTTGCAGAACTCCAAGCCAAATATCAGAGTTTCTGATGGGTTGTTCGAAGTCAAAAAAGTTCACGAACAGTTCCCAGGGTACGGACACAGTCAAGTTTGGCATGCTTTGAAGACCAAGGGCATTATAGTGGCCAGGGATCGACTGCGGCAAATGATGAGGTTGCTTGATCCAGGTGGGATCTATGTAAGAACAAAACAGATGAAGAAAAAATCCCGAATTCAGTACAGAGTAGCCCATTCTCACGTTCTCTGGCGTGTGAACACATACCTGAAACTTGAAAGTTCACTTCATATTTCAGATACAAGATTGTCATCCGGGGTGGAATAGATGGAGTAGATATGTATACCGATCAATCTTTCCCATTATTTTAAATGCTCCGTGAAAACGTTCCCACCATATATCTTTATATGAATTGGGAACATAAACAACCTTAAGCCATTCAAACGTAATGTAATTAAAGTTGCTTTGATGTACGTAACGGCATATGCGTACATACTTGCGAGAAAACACAATTGCAACAACCAAAGTTAAAGCTTCGAAATGTAGAGCTCCTTGGTTTTTAGCGGTTAAAGAGCATTTAAATTTAACCGCATTTCAGTCTGTCAAAATCTGCGACACGCGTGGAACTGTCTCATAATTCGTTTGTGATCTTTGGCGAATTTGATCATGGTAAGTAACAAGTTGTGTTTCAGAAAAGTGGTTGCCTAGTGATTTTAGGTTCGAAGTTATTACTTTTGTATTTTATTTTTTTAAATTCCAGTCTTGCAAGTTTTATTTCAACTGTTTGGAATGCACCCGGGCAAAGTGCATATGGTCCGTGATCTCAGGGAGATTTCCAGGAGCTTGTTTGTTGGTCTCAAGTTGGTCTCAAGTTGCACGTGACGCATTTTTCACCACCGTTGAAGAGATCAAATGCCCGGGATTCACCACGACGTCTACTTCGACTCTGGCTCCAGCAACTACAAGAAGTTCCGGGAATCCTTTGATTGCGATTCATACGTTCAATTACATTCAAATACATATTTGTTTTGACGAAACTGCAATATTTTAAGAGTACGTATTTTTGAATTATTCCAGCGGTTCTGACTGTCGTATTTCTTGGAATTGTCGTTGTGATTTGTTGGGTGGTACAGCGGAAGAATTCCCGTAATAGAGTAAGTTTTAAAAGTTAATACTTCCAGCGAATTGTATTCTGAACATCTGTGTTCAATGGTTTTTCAGGTCAGGTCAGCCAATCCCGCGGCTTCGGGCATCCGGAGCGTATCAACCGACCACTACACCCAGGACCGAGCGAGGTGAGAGCGGATTCACGGTCTTCAAGTCAATCTTCGTAAGTAAACGTTATAATATAGTGATGTACAGCTCATAATTTGAAATTTTGACACGTTTAGCTAATTTTTAAATGTCATATTCACAGGCCCGAAACCATCCGGAAACTCGGGTTACTCGTGCCCGAGATGTCACCGTGCCCGACCGCACCATCCGCTCTCGAGACGTCGTTGTACCGGATCGCGACTTCAACATCGTGGACTTGGATGCAGACTGGATGGAAATAGCCGAAATTCCACTGGATGTTGACATCCAACCTCCTATCCAACCTAACGTGGACATTTTGGAGGATCTGGGAAGCGCTGTTTCCGCTGGTGATGGTACTTTTGAGACTAGCTTTAGATCTGCAGAGTTTCAGCTGCATGAAATTTTGAATTGTTTATCTTAGGAAGTGAATCTGAAGATCTCGCTGTAACTGGTAACACTGTACAAACGAGTTCATTTGTACGATCTCCAAGTTACCAAATAACTGGGAAGCTGCTGTAGGCGAACAAGGCGCGAGATCTCGTCCATATGGTTTGCGTAATCGCAATATTAATGTTACGAATTGATTTTGTATTTTTTTATAAACATTAAGAACTTAAATAAATGAAGTTCACGGAATAATTTTGTGTGTATTCATTTTAATAATCACTTGATCGAGATCCATTTTGATGAAGTTCTCAGATATAAACATGATAACTCTTCCATATGTTGAGAGCACGCACGCCGAATTTGAAGCAACAAGTTACCCGACAACCCCTGGTTTAGATGCTATACACCAAGTACGATCTAAGTACTCACCGAAGTATGACTAAACCCAAGTCTCACTAAGCACAAATTCGTCTCCGGTTTCGAACAACAACTTCAGGGAGTTTCGACTTTGCTAAGTCTTCATCAGTACCAGAGCATAACTGGTAGACCCCCTGAAGGGGTGATTTTTTAACGGGGTTTACTCCCCGACCAAGCTCAACACGTTTGATGCTGTATTATTCGTCTACATTTTCGAGGTTTACAAAATCGTATTCTTTTAAACAACATTATAATTTTTTTATCATTCATCTGGCGATTGATTCCAAACATTTGACCGAATCGCGTTACATCTTTGCATCGTATGACATAATAAATATAGCATATAACCTAGACGCCGCATAATCTACTTCCAGGAGCTTGTAATACTCTACAGTTTTCAAAAGTGTTCACCAAGGAAAACTCGTAGCTTTTGGCAGAACGTACGAACGAACAAAAAAAGAAATTTACAAATTTAGTTTGTATGATGCAAACCCAATGACCGACACGTCGTTGGTCAGCTCGCAAACTATTAGCAATAACTACTCGAGGTTCGGTAACTAGAGTCTTGGTATATTTAATAGCTTCATCAATAGGTAAAACTGAATAAGTTTTCAGCGACGAACATGGTAAGATTTTATCCTGTAGAACGTACAGTTCCTTCGTGTTCATTTTAATCTCTGAAGTAAAATTCACGATCTTTGGACATGGAAAATTCGCTGTCGAATACAGCATATACAACGCATACAAGACCTTCAGTCGTAGCAGCACTAAAGTTTACATTGAGTTTCACATTACCGTTCCGAGCTGGACTCTGGATGCGCTCGTCCAATCCCGTGGTGAGCGGGAAAGCAAATAACGCTTTACCGTTTTTGTACGCGTCTTTTGTAAGCGAGTTGGATTTAGAGTGGTTACAAATAGTTTTTAACTGAGAGTAACCTTCAAGGAATATGTTGTTTGCAGAATCGAAGTCGAGTGTCTTAGAGACGTTTTGCTGTTCCTCCGTAACTATTTTCACTTTACTAACATTGTGATGAGCAAAATCGAACGGCGATTTCGAAGCTTTACCGTGATACGCTTCCGAAGAGCAAAAACCTACAACAACAAGTTTCGGTATCTTCCCGGTAAATAACCTATTTTCGGACACAGTATATGAATCTTTCGGAACCGAAAACGTTTTAACAACTGTTTTTTGGTATCGGAATGTGCTAGTACTGTTGTTTATTTTGTTGGAGACCATTTTATAAACGGGGTTACTAAGAGTATACTTTGGCACTTTTAGAACAAAATCTTGTAGCTCCAGACGGTATTGTTTGTTTGTATCGCCTGCAGAGAGCAAACAGAAAGCTGTTGGATTCAATTCGAAACGGAACCTCACATTTACATTGTTGGTTACCAGTCTGTTCGCGGTACTTAGGTCAGTTAGTAAAGGTCCTCGCATCTCTAAGTACTTGGATTTATCGAGCGAAGATGATCGAGAGCTAATGTTTGCGTCGGCAAAATTTCCATTGCTTGAATCTGCATAAAAATGAATTCTCTCATCGTCTTCCGATTTCTCCTACAAATTTTGTATATAACAACGATATGCGTTTTGGCCTTCAGTATTGAAAACTATTCGGGAATTAAAGAATACCGTAACATTGTTAATTATGGTATACAAGAAGTTGTTTGCAGGAATTATTACGTCCGAAGGCAACGCAGCTTTGTCACTGGTGGTTACTTTCAGTTTCGTAGATTAAGGCCTTTAGCAAGTCACAAAATTGGGTTGGGGTTGAAGGAATCTCGATTTCAAACAAATTGCTATCATCAAAGCAGTAATCGGTCTATAAGTTTGCAATTCTGAATATTGCGAGGAAACGTCCAACTCCTGAGGACTATCAGCGTAAGACACCCTGCTATTAAAAACATATTTAGCGTTTGGATCGTTTCGCTCCATTTTTAGCGGTTTGTTTTTTATTTTTCTTCTGTTTTTTCAGAGTCTTGCGAACACGTTTCTTATTGCCTTGCCCGACTTGATTCACAGATTTGGGTTTTCGAGTTCGGGTTTTTTTGCTGATCGTATTTTTCAATAGTGGAATAGAATAATCCTCGAAAGTTGAGGTTAATGCTCCGCCACTCTGGATGGATTCGGAACAATGGCGCGGCTCGAGAGCGTGATTATCCATGTTATCCGAACAAGCTCCAAATTCGTACTGACATAATCTCTAGAAATTCATTCTTTTTATACCCACCACTGGTCGAAATTAAAAAAAAAGGTCTACAGGGTGTGCATGTAGATTAACATCATTGATCAACTCGTCAGCAACTCGTATACCAATATATTCAATGGTTGATAGTTTCACCGGTATCCACGCTGGCGGATTGAATTCTAGGAACGTTACGCGACCTTGGTTATTAACACTTGGTGGCAAAACTTTCAGCACTGGCACTGGTTTCGAATTATATGTAGTAAAATCGACAATGTTCGAAGTAATGACCATCAGCGCGTTCGAATGTTTTAAAGATGGACTAATGTTGAACAATGCCGGGTTTGAAGGTTCAACACGAACACTACGAATCCCAAATATAGAATGCAGCGCATCATCAAATTCGATATCATAGATGTCATTCGTTGATGTAAACAAGGTCCGAGTTAAATCAGAATCAATCCGCAGTCCCGACGCACTTAGTTTGGCATTCATAAGATCGAGCAATGTCTTGAAACTATAAACTGGTGGGTTATTGATAACGACATTTTCTTCGTTGTAGTTGATGTTTTCATACTGAAAGAAACCGTTCATGGAATAGTTTTTGAAGAGGAGCATGTTAACTGGAAACTGACCGGTCAATGAACTGTCAGGAGGGATCTCATTCTTTGGAAATCGGAGTATATTGCACAAAACTTCGTCGAGAACGATATGTGAAGACATATCGTTGACAAATTTCACGTATAGCACGTCTCTCCAGAATCTGTATCCATTGCTTCTGTTATATCATCGGCGAATGGTATATAACTGAATTCGAACTTTGCTCGTTGCCGGTTCACACTTAAATGATCATTGCAAGTTTGTAGGAATTCCAATATATCATCAGTGTCTTTCATCAGCATGAGAGGTTCTGACTTTGATTCATGCTTTTTAAGTTTGATGTTTGCAGATTGTTGTTTGCAAAAAATATCGATCCTGAGCGAATGGTGTATATGCTATAGCAGAGATACAAACTTCGTAAGGGATCTTGAAATGTAGCGACGAATTCAATCGATTAATGTAGTTGTTGGAGGAATCGGAAGGAAAAATTTCTTTGGAATTGTTACTTCCCAGTTTTACGTGGTGCTCCATTTCGATTCAGTTTTTGTAGTTCTTCGCTGTAAAAGGTTCCACGTATACCTGCTAGTTCAAACACGGGTACGGGTCGTGTGAGGCGCACTTTGGAAACTACGAATATTGTATCGCTCCAGCTCTTACTATATCCTTTCTCCCAGTTTAATTTGTGCAGAGAAACAACCACGTGGTCTCCAAAACGATAGGATGGTTTTGATGGTTTATTTTGGAGCAACTTACGGTGAAGACGGAACCAAACTTCGCTTTCGTTAGTTTTTGTGACGTCAGAGGGAGCGAATTGATGGCTACTATGCTTCGTTCGATTATAGCTAGTTACTACTTCCTGGAAATGGGGCAACCAGGCTTGAGAGTGCTTTTGGTAGGAAATACGCCCGAATCTAGTGAACCAGGTTCTCAGTAATCTTTCAACGGGGCTGGCCTTAACTCTAGTGCTTGTATGGTAGAGTTTTATTTTGTATTTTTGCAGCAGTGCCGTGAAATAACGATTTCGAAACTCTGTCCCGGAGTCGGAAAAGATGTACTTGGGAGTCCTTCCAGTGCGTATCAGAAGTCTTTCAAAGGCCTCTGCAACAACTTTCGCGGATTTGTCTTTCAATGGCTCGGCAAATGCGAATTTACTGAACCCATCCATGCAAACCAGAATGTTTGCTTTACGCCTGTTTGCTGGAATGTTTTTCAGCTTGATGACTATTTTCAGATCTATGCACCAGACTTCTTCAATGTAGTGGAAAATAAAAGCCCTACGACTGAAGCGTTTTCTGGCAGGGCGGAACAAGTAGTATTCGGGTAGTAGTTTAATTTCGTTCACTACGCGTGCAACTGTTCTGGTCGGGTTGTTTTCAACGAATGAGGTGACTCCTGTTAGTGCGGCGGGGTTTTGTAGGTTGAGGTATGCATGGTCTACAGCGACATCATTCGAACTTTTCGCCATTGCATTCCGGTATTCCTGAGGTAAGACTTGAAGGAAGCTGAATTTTTTTTGAAAGAGTAGCCCGATTTCAGTACGATTCTTGCGAATTCTTGCAAGTCGGGAATATCACTGACGCGTCGCACTTTTCCGGGTTTTACTGCAAATGAGATCAGGTCACGTATGTCTGATATCAATACCAATTTACCCCCGATAGAAACTGTGTTGTCGGCGTGAATTTTAGCAAGCGGCATCCGTTCAATTTTTTCCAATAATTCTAGCGCTTTACGCTTCGTTGTTATTGTAAGCATGCGAAACTGTTCATTCTCGGTTTTGACTGTTAGAAGATTAGATTCTTGGCTTTTGTAGTTACTGGCCTCACTTTGAACAGGTAGTAGACGGTACACAAGAGCCATTTCACGGGGTCGCTTCCTCGTTGGCAGCAGACAGATACTTTTGCGCAATTGTTTTGATCACTTTAAAGTGTTTAAGAATGTACTGTTTCGCCTTTTTCTCGTTGAAGACAGATTTCTTCAACGTTCTGAATACTTTGCGGTACTTTTTAATCATTTTTTTTCAGTCAGAGAAGTAGCTATATCTGGAAAGTTCAAGACAAACTCCAACGAATCGTAAAGCTTGACTTTTCAAATTTTGCAAGAGCTCTTTGAAATGTTTCAGTTCCTTAGTTGTTGCTATGGTTGTGAGGACTCCTACTGCTTCTGCATGCATTGTCAACTGAGATAAACATGAGCTGCGCTGCCCGGGAATAGTTCGTTCCTTACTCTCAGCTAGTTCTTATGGCACAATCCAGGACCAGGTATCCGTAGTGACGACTTGTGGACAGTGTATATGCTTCTTGCAAGAATTTTGGATCGCCGTGACAGAATTGTTTGCCAACGTGTACTACCAATGATTTATCTCGTATTGAGCTAAAAAATAATGAGTAGGTACTGTTGTCTACGATGGTCTTCGTTTGTTTCGAAAATGCACGTTGTAGAGTGAGAATCACACTGAACTTGCGATGGTGTATACCTCGAGTATAATAGTTGGTTATTAAATCACACACTTTGGGGTCGTTCAGCTCGTGCATGTAATCATCGATGCACAAAAGACAATCCGGTTCAATGAGAGTATCAGCTTCAAAAATGGAAGTTGTTAGAATTATTTCGGGGTCTGATAATGCGAGAGTTTCTAGTTCGGGATGGAGCATGTAATACACATAAACGACTTTCGTAATTCTTCCGTTGAAATAACTATGTCTGTTTTTGATTATGTCAATCAAGAGACTTGATTTACCGCTTTGTGAAACTCCGATCAAAACCGCTCCAAAATGCCGCTGAATAGGAGATTCGACATGTATCTCTTCCGTTGCCAGACTTAATACAGATGGGAACCGCGATAGAACCACCTATTTATAGGGTTTCAGAAAAACACTTTAAGAATGTAAACGTTTCGAATCTTTACTTCTGTTTGACCGTGGGGGTTCGCAAGTCTTCTGGACGCTTTTCCCATATTACTGGCCTATTATGGTTGACTGAACTGCCGAAAAGAATCATGAACGCTGAATTCAGTATTACGTACATAAGTTTCTTTAGTCAACTGTTAATCAATTCGAATTACAATCGAAGGTTTACAAGATATAATAGCCAGCTAGAAAATTAATTTATTACGATCCATCGAAAAGTTTCTCAAGTTCTTTCTCGTCTTCATCCATTTTCCTCAGTCGCCAATGTCCGAAAGGAAGACTTTCAATACCGTATTTACCAAGGTGATAATTCTTTACCGACAAAGCTGACAGCTTGCGTTTCGAAATTTGCATAATGTATAGTTTTTGGTCCTTAGATCTGATACAATTCATTGTTACTCGTTCACATCCGCCCGAATAAAGTCTACGTTTGAAATCTTCATGACGTAGTTGGGAGATAATATACCGTTTGATGCCTTTTGCACGTGTTTTTTCCGAATTGTTGTACAAACGAATGCTGTACGTTTTTGCAGCAAGACATACCACCGATTGATTTTCTTGACCGGGAAATTTGCTCTGTAGTTTGCCAACAGGAAAGGATTTATTTACAGTGTTATACACCTTATGTTTAGGCGGAAAATTTGAAAAGTCAAACACATTATTCGCATCTTTAATCAAATCATAGCAATCCAACTCGTCGCGATTAAGAAAAATAACAACAATTAGACCATCGGTGTCAAGGTATTGAAGTTGTATTCTATGGTTCCTAAAGATGTCTGTTTTCAAATGACTACACCAGATTTTATACATAGCAAGCTTAGATTTTTGAAGAACGGCGTTACCGGCACAGTATGGGAATTTGTAGGAGACTTTGAGATTCTCAAGCTTGATCAGTGTCACGTTTTCACTGACCTCAGTTAAGGACACGAAATTGGGCTTCGAAATATGCTTCAAGGCATCAATTTCATTCAGGGCTGATTTGACTTTCATTCTTTTGGCCAAGTCAAGAATTAAAAAACCGAATAACGAATTTGAGGCTAATTTACATGTGTTTCTGCCTATTTCGTCTGTTGCTTTTGACCTCCTTTCCAAGTTTCCTAGTATGTAGTCTCGAATTATCGGAGCTTCTGTGCACGGCCACGCGCTAACGATTTCTGTTACTACTACCCCAATTTGCATGTAGAATTGCAGCAAATGGCTGTGAACTACGTACCGCGTCTTTTTAAGAAATGTTAGGCAAAGAAGTCCGGTTGATTTTTGGTTGATATTCATGTTCGCCATTTGCTCTCGTTGGTAAGGCGACAAACTATCAGTTTGAACTTCATATCTTTCTGCCATCGGCGGTAAATCTGAAAGAAAATCATGAGTTTCGTCTGGACAGTGAGCATTTATCTCGAGAAAGAATGCATCTTCACCAAAGTTGTGCTCTCGTGAAGCCTGATAATTATTTTTTGAGAGCTCTTCGATTTCTGAATGTTCCAGCTTACGATAGTTCTTGTAGGGAAGAGGTTCTATCAAAATGCTAGCATAGATACTTGAGACATCCCATGCCTGGATGGTTACATTTGGTTTTTTTCTGTCATAGTTTGGAAAATTTGGCATGTTCGCTTCGGAATGTCTTACATTAGCGTAGCACAAGCCGCCGTAAGTCGATCGTCGCAATTCAACAAAAAGTTCGGGCGAATGAATATATTCGAATTCTGCTCCGGATGTATACATGAAACAACTAAAGCTATAACTAGCACTCGAGAGACTATGTAACGGGTCAAGGCTATATCCAGAAATACCGGACGAACGATGGCTATTAAAACAATCTAAAAGTAGCAGAACATCAAATCTCGTGTACAACCGAACATATTCCAAGATATTTCTGCATTTGAACAAGTTGAAAACGTAAACCGTGCTCGTAAGCTTCATCAGAACATTCGGTTTCCGTCAAGCTGTCGTAAAAGTGCTCTTTAGCAGGTAAGCATGTTTCGTATAGCCTTGCAAAGTTTTGTGAATAGTCGTAGCAAAGAACCTGTTTCTGCAAGACTCGATCGAATTCATTGTTGCTAAAGTTCTTGAACTCTTTTCTCGTTTCCTTGAAAAAGCCCGAGCCGTCTTTCCTCTTCGCATTGAGCACTAACTTCTCCAGACTCCCCTGAAGCCGTCCGAAGGAGTCGATAATTCGAACGCACTTATTTAGTGTGATGCCGTTGAAGCGCTGGCTATTTATTGGCCATAAATCAATGGATTTCACATATTTCGAATTCGTAGCGCTAACCACCAGCTTATTATCGAACTGCTCGGCATTATGCATGACAAGAGGAATCCAGGTACGCGGTTTCACTTCTAAATTACATGAATTACATATGACAGCTGTTAATTGAGCTCTATGTTCGGAACCGCGACCTTCCGAATGCAAATGGTGCTTTGTTTTAGGATTTTCACTTGTGAACGAAGAACGACAAAATTCGCATGTCAATTGATTATCAAACCAGCTTTGCTCCCACGAATCTAGAATCAATACTTGATCTTCTTTCTCTTGAATTTGCGAAAGAGCGTATTCTAATAGCTCAAGAATGTCTTTGAAGAAATGATTCATTGCTTGTTGGCCGAAGTAATCGCGATAAATACATCCTTGCGGGGCCATACAATGCCAGTCCGTAACCATAGGATTCGAATCTTCGAGATATTTTGACATTGACAGATGTTTGCTGATTTTCAACGAGACAGGCATTCATGGTCAGCCACCATGTAGAATGGGAATATCCATTTCTTGCCCCATTCGGAAAAGGTTAAATAATCAGGAGATCCGTCGGGCTTCCTTGGTGGCATAACAATCTTTTGTATTCCTAATCCCGCACAATCTTCCATATGTTTCTTGTGGACAAACTCACTTAAAAATTTGCTCAGGCAATACGGACAGTAATGATGCATACTAGATGCGTGTTGGCCCAACATTTTGGAGAAAGAATAAATGCCGATGTAATGACAATGAGTAATTTCGTGTTTTTTACTATTTTCTGCGCTGGCAATGTTTTTGCTCACAAGAAGCACATTTGTCACTCTTTCAAATCTGCTTTGAACTACGCGTATGGGGAACACGTCATTTTTAGAAAACCCGAACACGTTGATGCCGATGTTATTTTTTCTTTCGAATTCATCGAGCCTATCTGGTTGCACTGGAAATTTTAGCATTGAGAAATCGTAGAGCTTCTCGAATTTTTCATACGTGCTACGACTTCTTTTCTGCTTGAAACTTCCCTTCACATCTTCAAAATGCATTGAAGCCAAGAATTCAAACTTGAAGCATTCGTTTTTTGAACTTCGAATATTAGCTATTCCGTGTCTATACTTCAAGTTTCAAGGTAAATCGAATGAGTCGTCTCCTCCCTTGAAAGGTAAATATCTAGCTACTACAATATCTAGACCTAGAATGTTTTTGATACTGTACCCTGATCCATTCTCAGACCACCAGTCAAGACTCTCCAGAACGTAAGATGCGCCTCGTGAGATCGCTTCTGGTATGAATTTTTAATGCCCAAGCGAAATGAAACTGGAATGAACAAAAGTTTTAATTTCCGTTTCATCCGATTCTTTTTTCAGTATAATTTGCAATGCAAATCTATTTCTAATGCTATCCAAAGTATCAAGATAATATTCCAGTATTCTAACAATGTCGGATTCCAGAAGGGAAAACAATTTTTCTACCTCCACCAAATCTTTATGATGATTTTCATGTCTGATAGTCTGTATTACGCCTTTTTGAGTACTTTGCACTTTTTGAAACTTGCCTAGGTCTAAGGAAGAATTAACATTGGAACCAAAACCAGTTTGAAGCCTGCATCTATGCGCATTACGACGCACAAAATTTTTTCCGCAAAGATTGCAGGCGTGAAGATTGGACATGTGGATGTCGATGTCGCGTCTTCTCCAAGCCTCGTATTTGCATTTTGGTAAGGGACACTTCAGCTGAAATTAAAAACGAAACCGACAATAACTTAAACTGTTTTTATGCTCATTGCCCGTAGGATCTCACCTTTAAACGATGTGGATGTGCTCCATTTTTATTCGCAGGTCTCGTATATTCTTGTCCGATTTGGTCCTGCGTGTAAAGTACATTTTAGGCGTTTTTGAGGGAGTAGTTGAGCTTTCATTTGGTGTTACTTATTGGGTTTCCGGACAGAGTCACCTGGACTGCCTACACTTTCCATTACTACACGCCCAACATCTGCAATGGACGAACTTTCCGCAACGGAGTAGTTTTTTTAGTGGTTCAGTATCGCCAACACCTGAAACAAAAAGTCAACAATAGAATGATGTTTACATACAAAGTTCTCCGGCTTTTAAAGCGCGCCAAAAAAAGAGATAAAATCATCACCTTAACATACACGTTTAACTACGTTTCGCTCATCGATTATTATTATATGTAGCAAGCATATGCACGAGCTTGCTGCTTGAAGACTTTAACCATTTACGGCTAATTAATTGCACGAGCTATAGATCAAGAATTGACTTCGGCTCGAGGCAAGTTCAAGTTAAAATTAATAATAACAAATCAATTTCAACACCCTCCCGTAATTCAAACTTGGTCAATTTGGTATTCTACTGGTGTAGTTGAAATGTGGTCAGGTATGTTGTCCAATTCAGCTTGATCGGTAGTAATGTATTCGAAGAATTTCAGCATCCGATGATGTACGTACCAAATTGCGATACCTACACAAATGACCATTATACTGAGGAATATTATCCAACCGTATACGTGTGAACCTATGACCTTACCCGCTTCGGCTTTTTCATTCTCTTTGATCATGAAATCTGCGAATTCTTCTGCGAGCGTTACCTTTGAAACAGATGTTTCCAAATGATAGTTAGCGTGTAAAGACATCAATGCGTCTTCTTGAGTTGACCCAACAATTTTGAGGCTTTGCCCCACAAATGTTTGATTGTTTACCGAGAATGTCGTTGAAATTGGCAATGTAAACACGTTGTCAGGACACGGCTTTGTTCGTCCATCCCAAGTAAAGTTGCTACCTGGACAATAAACATAAACCTTGTCATTATCAACCTTGACCTGTAATGCGCTTTGCACATCAAAGTCTTTTGTATTTACACAAGATTCAATAACAAAGTTTTTCCTACTACCTGTGTTATCTTTGACACACACTTTTTCGGTTGGTAGAAAAACTGACCCTTGAAGTATTTCGTGGCCGGACATGTCCATCAAGCATTGTTCTGTTTTGGAATAAGAGAGAATCTGTGGACCAACATAATTGAGCCAGCAAGTTTTATTCGCTTCTTGGTGAATCAACTTAAACGGATTTGCTTTAATTAATGTTGTATTTGTATCTACCATCGGCAGAATCAAACGCATGACCAATTCTCCTTTAT
>JAQGBJ010001531.1:0-22344 GCA_034698345.1 Sphaeridia pumilis | reverse complement strand
GATAGACCCGTTCAAACCTTGGTATGGTCTTCGAAACGACGAGTGGACTTGCCAGCAGCCAAGTCCCACAAGCGCAAGGTCTTGTCCCAGGAGCCAGACAAGGCAAAGTTACCATCAGAGGACAGGACGACGTCGGAAACGAAGTGAGAGTGGCCATAAAGACGCTTCAATGGGGTTCCAAAGTTGGGGTCGTTACGGTTCAACCTCCAGACGATCAAAGTCTTGTCTACAATAATCAGAATTCACAAAAATTAGTATGCATCCCAATCTTGCTCATTTCAACTCTGCTTTTGCAATTATGACCATCAGTCCCATATCCGCACTATAGCTCATTTCATGATTAATCAAAAAATAGAATCATCCTCGATCAATATACAGTAAAATTATCAAACTGCGGCTTTGAATCAACCCAGATGAACTTACCCCTGGAAGCAGAGATCAGGATGTTTTCGTCCTTTGGGTTGGTGGCGATTTGGGTGACCCAACCATTGTGACCTCTCAAGGTTCCCCTCAACTGGAGGGTTGTGGTTGATCCTGATCCTTCCATCTTGGTTTAACTATTCAACTTTAAAACTTGAAATCTTCACCTGCAAAATTGCAAACTGAACTCCACGCCGTTCAATACCAGACTGTGCCGTGCCGTCCGGCTTTTAGTGTGAGAGCATGCAGTGTGAGATGCACCGAGTTCCGCAAATGCCCACAACAGCGCTAGTGCTCCTCTCCAACTGCTGTGTAGTTTCAGAGCCATCTGTTGCGGTTGGCCGTAACTTAAGCCGTGTATTGAATGAATCATTTGACGTGTCGTAGCGCGAAAAGGTAAAATTTTCCTTGGGCAAAAACCAACTCCAAAATTGCACTGTCAAGTTCAATGGCAGGTCTGCATATATAGTTGAATACCTGTTCGTTATTAGCGGTGCATAACGTTTCGCTAATTAATTAATTCGCATATTGCTTACGTGTTATAATCTTACAAGTCCTTCACCGGACTTCCAGTATTCCAGTTTAGTTTCAGTTCTGATAGTCAGTTCCATCTACAGCAAATTGTAAACATTGGATAAAAATACAACACCTGTGTGTCATCGTAGCGCTCGCGTTTGCCTAACGGTAAATGCTCAATATGAGAAAGCACGTTTAGCTTTACAGTGCAAAAGTGAATGAAACGTTAAACATTCCACAAGTTGGAAATAAATTGAATTGTAGTTAGTATTGAATACCAGCTGCTCGCCACAGACCTTCTAAAATGGCTGGCCAAAAATTCCAGTACGACGAAAGTGGCAATACTTTCATCTACTTTGTCTTGTCCTTCTTGGCTCTGATCTTACTACCGTGCACTTACTACTTTTGGCCAAGTTCGAAAGTAAAAAGTGAGTTTGTAGACTACAGTTTATTAGTAAAATTAAGTAAAAAACATTGGACTAATTTACCGTTTGTTTACTTTTTATCCAGCTGTCCGACGACGCGATATAAACTGCAACTGTGAACCATGTCTAGCCAAGGAAGGTGTATTGAAGCAAAAAGAGCCTGCGAAGAAGATGAAGAGGTTCCTTATACGACTGTCGTTAACTTTAGGATGGATCCTTTTTGCCTTCATTGCGTACAAAATTACTCAGACTGACTACGAAATGGCTAACTTTGACCCATACGAAATCTTGGGTGTTGCTACGGTAAGTTTTTGACGAAAAGTGTTTCGGTTTATGATGTTTTTGTTTTCATTTCAACATGAAGTTTCCATTTTGCAGAGTGCTAGCCAACGGGAAATCAAAAAAGCCTATCACAAGCTGTCTTTGCTCTACCATCCTGATAAAGAAACAGGAGATGAGAAACTTTTCATGAAGTTGACGAAAGGTATGAACGAGCATAGTTCTAGGGTAAAGTTTATCTGAGATATTTGGCCTGAAGTTTGATGTCAGTCGAATAATTTGTTTTCCGCAGCTTATCAAGCATTAACCGATGAAACGGCCAGAAAGAACTGGGAAAGATATGGAAACCCTGATGGTCCAGGTGCCATGAATTTTGGCATCGCTTTACCATCCTGGATTGTTGATAAGGAGAACTCCATCTGGGTTCTTGGGCTATACGCCTTGGTATTCATGGTCGCACTCCCTACAACCGTAGGCATCTGGTGGTATAGGTCCATCCAATACTCGGGAGATAAGGTTCGTCCGTGTTAACAAACAATGAAAGTTGGGTTTGATGAATTGTGGTTGCCATATCCTTTAATTGTGCAGGTTTTGCTGGACACTACTCAAATATACTACTACTTTTTCCACAAATCACCTGAGATGGCCATTCAGCGTATTATAATGATCTTGGCTGCTTCCTTAGAGTTTGAGAAAGGGCATAACTCTGAAGTGCAAGAAAGATTCAGCGATAACCAAGAAGTGGCTTCTGTATGTTTTTTTCTTGATTCTTATGTCGAAAGGCTATCAATGATTTTATGACGTTTGGTATTGTTTCCTATATAGTTGATCAAACAGCTACCGAAGCTAAACGAGAAGAACAAGGAGAGACCTCTGTGCTATGCTTACTCAGTCAAAGCTCGCGCTCTTCTTCATGCTCATCTTTCAAGAATTCCGCTTCCTCCTAAGACTTTGGAGCTGGACCGTCAACTTGTCGTTCGAAAATGCCCTTACTTAATCCAAGAACAGGTTACCTGTATCGCCCAACTAGTCATGCTTGCTCATGCTGGACGAAGTAAGTGTCATCCTTTACTTTCCCACAAACTTCAAGCAATCAGATTTATGTAATATGTGTCCATTTCTTCACAGTTCCGAGGTTGCCTGCCTTGTCAACCATCGAAGGTGCTATGAAGCTAAGTCCTATGGTAGTTCAAGCCTTGTGGGAAACGAAAAGCCCACTCATGCAGCTACCTCATGTAACTGAAGACATGCAAAAGTATTTTATGGCTAAAAAACGCCAAATCAAGTCCATCAAGCAGTTCTGCGAAATGAAAGACGAAGATCGTCGATCTATGCTCAGGAATCTTTCTGATGATCAATATGCCGATGTTCTTAGAGTTTGCGCAAGCATGCCTCTAATCGACTTCCACGTACAATGTGAAGGTAAGTTATATCTTTCCAGCTTCTTTGTTTTTACTGCAGACCATCGCGTGATCTAAGTTGTATATATTTTTGAATAGTTCTTGACGACGAAGACGCTGCCGTAGTGACTGCAGGTGCGATTGTAACTGTAACAGTCACACTCACTCGTCATAGCATGGGCGATCTCTTGAAAGGAGTGTTGAACGCTGGGGCTAACTACAGAGAAGCCGAAGACGATGAAGCTGCAGAGGGTGATGAAAACAAAGAAAATGTTGAAGTGAAGGAAGAAGATGGGGATACTCAACCTCAAGTGCCAGCCAAGGCTGCTAAGCCTGTTTGGCAGAAGCCGCAAAAGAAGAGTGGAAAGAAATCTGGCGTAAACAAAAATAAGAATGTTGCGAAAAAGCCAGTTGTAGCACCAACGAAATCTCCGAAAGTAGCTGTTCAAAAATCCGACCTTGAAGGAAACAACGAAAATGGGGACGACATCAATTGGCCCCAGGATGAAGACAAGAGTGATGACGAGGGTAGTGATGGAACCGGGTCAGACTCCGAAGGCCCTAGTGATGCTGCTGAACGGGTAAGCTAATATTTAAATGGTCTAAACGATGGATTTGGATCCTGATTTTGTGGCTGACGTTTGAATTTCACTTTCAGAAGGAAAAGTCCCAGTCTCAATCATCTCCGGAAGATGATGACGCAGAATGGGAAAAATGCCAGCAGAAGCTAGCCAAAAACAAAGAACGAGCTTTAGAAGGCAAAAGTAAATTGTCTCATCCAGTTCATTGTCCGTTTTATCCTGATGTAAGTCCAGTCGTCATTTTTGAATGTTCATCTATCGTATCACAGATATGTAAGCTGAAATGATGAATAACAATGTTGTTCCAGGTGAAGCAAGAGTATTGGTGGACGTACGTATGTGATAAGAAAACCAAGCGTCTGATAACTGCTCCATATCTGATCACCAACCTTGTTAATGTTGAAGAGTCCCAGTTAAAGTTTACAGCTCCCCCCAGGACCGGAAAGTGTCAGTTCACTGTCTGCCTTCGGTCTGATTCTTACATTGGGTTCGATCAGAGTTTTGATATCAAGGTACAATATTTTTCATCCTGCTACAACTGTTATATGTCTTCGATTTCTGTTCGAATCCTAACGTCTGATTTTTGTTCTAGTTGGATGTGAAAGAGGCTAAAGAAATTGATGAACATCCACAATGGGATATTTCCGAAGAAGAAGAAGAGGAACAAGAAGAAGATAATGAATCTGAATTTGCTAGTGATGACGAATTCGATGAAGATGTCGAGGAAGATGAAGATGCATAAACAAGACTTACTGGTAGCGCAGATATATTTAATATTGTATTCATGTTGGGCAATAGCTTCTATCCGGGTTTCATGTGTTACGTTGTTAAAGTTTTCTCTGCGATATTTTACACATAGATAGTCTTTGTATATCAGGGAAGCCAGTTGTTGTTTAAATTAAACTACAGTTCATACTGGAACTGTGATTCAGAATTGTATTTTAATCTCTTTAAAGCTTTCTGTTAGTTATCAGATAAGACAGGTAGATCTCACATTGTGAAGCTCAAAATCTAGTTTATTACTTCACCATCATTAATCGAGCAGGACCACCATCAACAGAGATTCGCACTTCAACTGGAAGCGGATCCAGCCTGTTGGGCCTTTTCCTTGGTGGCAAAAGCTCGCTCACAGATTTAGCACTTTGGTCGCTATCGGACCCTCCAGACCCAGAACTCCGGTTGCCGTATTGCTTCTTCTTCTGATTTGCCGCTTCAGCTTCCAGTGCCTTTTGCTGAGCAGCAAGTTTACTAACGACCTGAAGTCCAATCAACAATTTCTTTCACTATATTCATATCAAGACTGTTCACTTTTAAAATTGTATTGCAATTGTTCACCTTTTGTCCTGCAGTTTTAGCGTTCATCGAGTCAAACTTGAGCCAGTCAGCGTACTCCTGGGATCTCTGCACATCTTGAATCCCTTCTTGCAGAATCTTCTGTCTGTAAAAGTCACAAGACTTCATGGACTGCGACGAGCTTTTCTGCAGAACATTCCTTGGCCTCAAGTCCTCAGAGTCCACACTTTCAGCCCTTGCCTGACTTCTGCTCTTCCTATTTACTGGACGACCTTCATTATCAACCCTCTTCAAAACTCGTACCGGTTTCGCCTCGTCTTGTTCGGTTTCAGTTTCCTGGTCCTTCAAATCCATGACATTGAAGGCAAAGTCCGTCATGTCTGTTCTATACTCGAATCCAATCTTCACAGCAGGATTATCAACCAGACTTCCCTTTTCGTTCCCTCTAAGGCCCTTCCTTCTGCTCTTGTTTCGCCATCGCCAAAGCGTATCCGGCTCCACCAGAAAGCCTACACTGACTGCCTCGTAATTGACCATCGTTTGGTGTTTTTACCAAAAATTTCTCTTTGGACAGCTAACGGAATTATTCAAGCTCAAGGCCACATGCATCCATCAATTTCTGCAGGGTCACCCTGAAATGCTATTTTCGCACGTTTGCGACCACCACCTCACCTGCAGCACTCAAATCTGATCCCCATGCAATTTTTACATTTGCCACTCGCAATCGTTTCTTCGCGTGTTTTCACAACCACCATTTACCCATTAGTCAATGTCACGCAATGTTATTTTGCGCCAACTTTTGCTCATTCCCGGTTGTTTACGTCCTTTTTATTTCTTCAGACTTGCAGAATCCAGTCAAACCTACGAACACGAAACCAGGACCATGACTTGCTCAATGAACCCGACGTTAACAAGAAGGCTGTTGTAATTTGACCAGCGAAATGGGACGTACCGTTTGTGTTTGAATGTGGCAATTTACGTCAAATAGAAACGTATTCCAGTAATTTCCGATTCCGACAGGTATCCTGGGTTTCTTTTTCTTTTGCTTCAGCTTCAGACACTTGTAAGTATAAAATCTATTAAGATTTTTCGATCTGAAAGCAAGAAATATGATTTTCGAAAAACCCTTACCTCACCAGTCACAGTATATCAGCCTCAAATTCAACCTGTGAGTAGAACAGCGTACCAGGTTGAGCAAAACAGGCTTGAAATTTCAAAAAACTTTGACCACTTTCTCGAGCTAGACGATTTTGGTAAAGTGATGGCCAGAAAGGCTTCGACCAACCTTGCTCTTGAAAAAGCAAATAGCGAATGAACTTAACAGCCACTTCAGTTGGAGGTCTTACACCATCACCAGCTCATTTCCTCAAGGTCCTTCAGTCAGTCATAGCTACGAACAACAACGAGCCATAAAAACGTGTTATTTTTGAGTACAGCTTTCTTCTGCGGCCCTTGTTAAAACACCTGCAATTCACTCAAGTGAAAGCCATCCATGTATGAGAATTTCCCGTTGTATGATTGAAAGTGTGCGAGCTTTATATGATTACATCAACTCACGTCAACTCAAGGAAATAACTTTAGGCTGTCCAGGTGTTGATGTATGTACTTCCTTGAGCCAGAGGCACTTTGGCGAACGTACTTGACCTTACCTCAAGCTGAGGCTCGTGAGAAAGCCATAACTCATCGGAACAGTACTGAAATAGCTGTGAAAGCAAGACGTAAAGCTTTCACTTTGACAAAGGTTGGCAAACACAAAAAGGAATTGAACGTACACGTTAAGATCGCGAAGATAAAGCAACTCCTTCTGTTAGAGCTATATCTTAAACTCCTAACTTGAAATGAGTTGACTGAGTATGATTGTGGGACCTGAATTTACAGAATTGTCGCATGAAATCGAATAAATTCTTGAACGTTTTTAAAGGTCCATAGAGTAAAGAATTCAATGATCCGAACAAAGTGCGAGGAGCGCGAAATTCATATCAGCTGGTTGTAAACATTGATTTTCTTCCGTAACCAACTTGTAATTCTCGATTCTGGACATCCCCAAGTTTGTTCGCTGACGAAATATGTCCGATTCAATGACGATTTGCTCTTTACAGAGAGTATAATGTTGATCGGTTAAAAATCGTTAAACTCTTATTTTAATTTCTCTAACGTTTAATTATCATCAGTAAATTCCCGACGATTTCATTACGTTTGAATCTTCGAATATATATAAATATCATCTTCTTGAACACACTCAGCGGTTGTGGGTATTTTGGAACACGTGTTAGTCGGTGCCGGTTCGATCCTGCGCTGGCTGGTTAGCGCACTTAAGAAGTGCGACAGATTCTAAGAATCAAGAAGCAAAAGCATAATTATGGCGTCATCCCAAGAAATTTTGAAAAACTTCTTCGCAAGTGGGCCTGTACAGAAGACTGGAGTCATGTGGCTTACAGAAATTTGCGTCAAGGAAGGTTGCCCCCCAAAATTTACTGAAAGAGGTAGTAATGATTTTGAAAATGGAGTCAGTATTGAAGGTGCAAACATGTTGTTTTTTGTTAATAATAATACTTTCGCCTAAAAATTTGCAGATCTCAAAGAGAAGGCTCAAGATGCACCAAACTTTGAAATCCACTGCAGGGTTCCAAGATTCCAGGGACGACCTTATGAAGGTAAGCTTTCATCTTGAAACTCAATGTTTCAGTAAGTTAAAGGGATGAATATTGTAACGTTCAAGTTACTTCTCCAGCCACCTTTTGCCTACCATTCTAATCTTGGTAATCCCTAATTCCTACCCCTCACCTTTGGTTCCCACGATGGATCGAACCATCAAATTCTCCGCTCATCCTCTTCCCTCAAGTTGGATAAAATAGCTTGTAGTTGTAGATTTTAGGAGAGAGACCTTTGTAAGTCTAGCTGTACACATCTCGAGTTTGCTCTGACTAAAAGTCCATTAATCGTTCCCAATTAACCTAGTGTCTTGTGTTCTAATTTGATCGCCGCCTTAGCCGTTTAGTTAGTTAGGACCCGTACAACGATAGCGCAACGCTTCTAGCTAGGTCTCACCAGCGTTATTACGCCGGCACTAACGGTCAACTGAACGAGCACTGAAACTCTGACTATATACATCACCCCCAGTACTACACACACACGTCCTCGTCTCAATATAACGGATATCTGTCTTTGATCTAGCGGCCGCTCGAGCACCAAACAAAAAGACTGCTAAACAAGCTGCAGCATTGGAGGTATTGGTTTTGATGGGAATCAAACCTTCGGATCTAATGGAAATGAAGAGTAACAACATGCCCTTCGGTGCTATGGAGGCTTCCAGAGCACCCGATAACCCCAACGTTGCTCCGGATATCGTCGCTGAAGTGACCAGCAAGCTGGCGAAAGTCACCCTCCCGGACGATAATACTTATGTTACTCAGTTGTTAGAGCTCTGTGAGCAGCGTATGCTGCCTAGTCCGGAGTTCAGAGTAAGTATTTTTGTGTTAGTTGTGAAATACAAAAGTTGAGTGTAATCATTTTGATCAATTCATTTGTTTATGTTCACAGGATGTCAAGAATGAAGGCCCACCACATAACAAGACCTTTTGGGTGGAAGGAATTATAAAGTTGCCAACGAAGGAAGTTAAGGTTGTTGGAGTGGCGAACCAGAAGAAGAAGGCTAAACAACAGGCTGCTGGATTGCTGAGGGAAGAGCTAAAGTCTATGACTCCTGAAGAAACCCGTGTTTCCGCACCTCCGCCAAGTCTGGTAGGGGTAGGTCGGCAGCATATGACGTGCAAAGATAAAATCAACTGCAGCCAGCTTATTGGTCACCTCCATCATCGTTTCCTGGATATGGTTGTAACTGAGCACGTAAGTTGGTGAAATATAACTTATAAATTTTATTACCGAGTATGAATTCAGTTTTTTGGTGGTTTCAAGTTCGGGTTCAGTTTTATTTCATTTGTAGGTGCCTCGAGGTACTGCCTTCGAGACTGTTGGAGATGCTGAAAAGGCCTTGCTAAAAATATCCAAAGAAAATAACAAGTGCTTTTCGCACGAGTTCCTTGATCTTCCGCCGACTGATACTCCATTCTTTCATAGTATTTGTACGCTCAAGTACCTTTCGTCCAGTAAGCAGAAAGGTCCAGACAACATGTTTTTAGCTGGAGGGAAGTCATTTGACGAAGCTAGAAAATCTAGTACTGTGAAAGCCATAGAATACTTACAAGAAGTTTCTAACAATTGAAGTATCTCCATTTGCTTGTACTTCAGAGATATTTCAAGATGCTCATGTTCGTGTACTTACGGTGTCATTATTTGAATTAGCTGAGTAATTATAGTTTAATCCAGTTAAGACATGATGTAATTCTTCCCATTTCTCAGAAATGTAGTACTAAGGATTTAGTGTTTGATCATTACGCTTTCAAGAATCTCGATGTGTAAACGTATATGTGGGATGGCTCGGCCTTCTGGGACTTGATAATTTTCTAATTTCCTGTTTTATTCCCTATATTACCGGAAGCAATACCAATAATTTATACCGGAGGATACTTGTAGTAAAAAGACTATATTCAGATAACTTACATTGGCAAGTCCATTGATGATATTCGCTGTGTCAGGAGAACTACCATTACCATTATTTCCAGTCTGTTTAGCAGATTCTTCTTTTTGCAATGCATCGAAAGCAGTTGAACTAGCATCATTCAAGGTCTGAAACAGCTTTGCTTGTCTTAAATTGTTAATTTCTTGCTGTAATGCTTCATTTCGTTCCACCAACGCGCTTCTGATGACAGCATCGCCTTGCAACGCACTTTTCAGTTCTCCTAGTTTTCTATCGACAACTTTCCTGCAAAGATTATACATGGATACAAGTTTCTGAATTTTTCGAATTTTAAGTTAACCAGATGTACCTCTCGGCTTCTGCAGCTTCAACTTGCTTCTTGAGATCAACTTTATCTTTGTCATGCTTCTGAACCATCTCTCGATATTCAGCAATTTGCAGGTTCATTTGCTCAATTTGTGACTGAAGCCATTTACAGTTTTCTCTAGCAAGATCCGCTTCTCCAACAATTGCCTTGTACTTTTCTGCCCATTTTAGGCGGTGGTTTTGTAAATTGGCTCGTAGCTTTTCTTCCCTCGAAGTCGATTGCTCAACCTATATTTCAGAATATGTAAGTATATTCTGTAGTTCAATCAGAATACATAATAAGAATTTCAACTTGTTGTTTCAGCGACTGAAGCTCCTGAAGAAGGCTTTGTTTTCGAAATTCTGTTTCCTGAAGTTGTTTTGATTCGATATCATATTTTTCAGCCAGCTTCTGAAGTTTTGCTTGAACTTCCTTTAGCCTTTCTTGATTTCCATTGTTTAGACCTTCGAGCTCAGCCTGTAAAAATCCACAGGCAAATCATTTCCGAAACATTTCTTAGTTTTTAAGTTTCAAGCTTCTTCGAAGTTACCTTCTGATCTCGAAGCAACTTCAAATTCTCTCTCAACCTCGTAATTTCGTCAATATACATTTCCTTTTCCCTTTCAAATTTCTCTAAAGCGACCTTAAGCTCTTGTTCAGCTTTAGCTTTAGCTTCGTTGCAGTTCTGTAGGGCTTCATCCAGCTCCAATTTGGCTTGAGCATGCTGGACGTTTTCAGATTGGGCCGTTTCTTGGAGCATTCTGATCTGGCGGCAGTATTCATCATTTTGGTCTTGCAAAGCTCTCAAGGCCGTTTTGAAGCCACTGAATTGGGCGTTGACTTCCTTGCTTTCACCGAAAACAGATTCAAGTTTTTCTACCAGTGGCTCCAAAGCAGTTTCTAAACTCTGTCGAGACACTTGCCTTTCCTCAGTAATGGCGTCCAGTAGTGTCTGGAAGTTCTGCTGATTTTCAACGAGCATTGAATGTTCACTTTGTAATTGCCGGTATGCTTGCTGAAGTTCCATTTTTTCTGATGCCACGTTATAGATCTCGTGCTGAAGTTCCTGGAAGTCGCTGTCGTACTTGTGAAGCTGGTTGTTGAGAGAATCTAAGGCTGTTCCACGAGCTTTGACAAATGACATGATAGAGTCAAAATCGTGTTCCCGTTTCCTCAAAATGTTGGTCTTGCTGCCATTAAGCTTGGTCTGGCTACTACTAGTGACTCTTAGAACGTTGCAAGTGCTTGAGCCACTTCGAAGTATACTGCGCACTCGGCCGGTTCGGCATTGGTGGTCAACTTCCATTTCAATGTTTGTTCTCTGGAAGCAGAGCATATCCGATTCTGGGGTTTCAGAAACTGCTGCGTTTTCAAACGAAACTTGATGAGCGCTAGGTGTCGTTTGAGTTGTTTGGCTTAAGCTTGAGTCTGATCTGTTTTTTCTGTCTTGATGATTGCCAATTCTAAAAGCCAATTCGTTAATCTCTTGGTTAAGGAATCCATTTTCTCGTTTACAGGTCTTCAGTTCGGCTTCCATGCAGTTCTGAACTGTTTTAGCATTTGATAGCTGTTCTTGTAGCAGTTGGATAGACTTTTCAAGACTTGAGGTCCTGAGAAGTAGAAAATCTGATCAATATTTTTGTTGCGAATGAAGATATCAGATTTAACAACGTACTTTTCTGTTTCCTGTGACTTGTTTCTTTTATAGGCTTCTTGAACGTGTTTGATTAATTGGCTAATGTTTTTGAGGAAATGTTGCAATTGCCCACAATCTTCAATTGGCGAAACCGATGCCAGAACTCCATTTTGGCTCTTGACTTCAAGCGCTGTTCTCAGCGAATATACTGCATTGGCGACCTCGTAAGCCGCTGCGATAGCGCCGTCTTGCGGAACTTGTCCGCTTTCTCCAGTTTCCTCTATCGTTTCGTTACCTTCGACGTCATTGTATTGGCGTCTGAGGGTTCCAGGATGGCAGTACAATGAAGTCGAATCTGAAAGCGTAGATAGACTCGACGCTGGCTTCAAATCTTGGTCTTCAACAGGAAATGAGCCTAAATAGACGCAAAAGCATGAACAGGTTTTCTGATCTCAAGTGAACTATGAAGGACCAACAGCACAGGTTGATAAATTACGCAAAAAATCCTTGTCATCAATTATTTGTGTAGGTTGCAACAACGGTAAGTCTAAATTGGTATCTGCAGTCTTCGGGTCTTCATTTTGGGCAATAAATGTTTTTGTTTCGACCCCATGAATTAAATACTCCGAAGGCATATTCTTGAATTTGTACTTGTCCAAGTGAAGAATAAATAAAAACCGAACCCTGACAAATAGTATATCGATTTTACATTACAACTATAAACAAGAAAGACTGATATTGTACATAGCTTGTATGAAAAGTTAATTACGATCCATCCGCCAAGTTAGTAGCCATGACAATCAAATCGCAAAATCAAGGGTTAAGCAAACATTTAAAAATCGGCAAATTCAAGGTAAAACTGCATGAGAGTAATTCATAGATACATTCCAGAACTATGTTTAAGAAACCATAGAATCCATTTAATCCATCATAATATTTCAAGGCTTGCATCACTCGACGACTTGACGATATTTCTGCTTTGAATTTTACATAGCACAATTTAAATTACGGCACGTACTTATACTTTCACTTGATACATGATAATGATTCCATTTTCACATTGATACGAAATAGCTTACACAATATTAGCTATCGACACTCACAATATATTCTTGACCTTAAAGGCTTCTACATTACATCGCGACCTGTTGAAGTAGTCAAATGCATAGCCAATACCATAAACTGATTACTGTTACTCAATCCATAACTTACCCTTCTCCAAATAAGCCTTACATCATGATGATTTACAACCTTATTCGCATAGCTACAGCAGCACATCAAACCTTGATAAATAATGCACTAATTTCCTCCACATTCTTGTCACATGAATACGCGATATACCAATTCGATAATCATAAGCAATATCTGACTGAACTCAGCATTTAAGATTGCGTGTCTACCCGCTTATCGTCTACACGCTCCTAATATACTCTTCCCTCCCCCTAAACATTAATTGGTACATGATATTCAGTTCCTTAATAAACAATCAGTTATGCTTCTTCCCTACCATTTACATGTCTTTGGATAAACCTTTGGCTTTCGCCTTCCTCCCAATATACAGTACATAATACAGATCCTTATAGTAACAAAATGAGATACATATTCAAAGGTAACTAAAAAGTCTTTCTCATAAGAAGATCATCAAGAATCCTTACTTAACCTCATTAATCATCAAAGTACAAAAGAACATATCAAAAAGAAAGAGTGCGTGCCACGAAACATACTCCACGTGTACGAATCGTATATAAACTGACTGCGACAAAAGCTGCATTTTTCTTGCAAAAGAACTAAGAATATTTGGTATCATAATATTATGCGTTCCAACCAACAAACGGCTTCATTATGGCACATTTAACTTTCGTCGCTCTCCATGATCAGATGTACATTGGAGATTCTTGCCCCGTCAGGAGTCGGAACATGGAAGTTGGCATCGTCTTCATGTTAATCTGCAACCAAACAGTCTTTTAGTATCTTCTCAACTTCAGAAATCCAGTTTTATTATAATTTCACTCCCGAAACTCATCTCACCTCCCCCACCGACGTAGCCAGCAAATTCACAATCTTCTCATGCGGGACGGCAACTACGGACTGGTTATTGATTTCGATGATCCGATGACCAACTCTAACACCGCCACGTTCCGCAATTCCCCCTCGTAACAGACTACATATCTGTGGACAAGCAAAACATACATTAAACCTCCACACACACACATATCCAATCAGCCATCTTGTCTCTGCCAGTACCAGCCTTTGATTTATGATTCGGTATTATTACATAGCCCATGAGCTACATCTGCACTACATCCAAACTTACCACTCCATTTTGTACGCTGAATCCCAACTGGTATTTAGTATCAGGTCTTTTAATCTTGACTTCCACCACTGGCGGACACGGCACAACGGTAAGTTTCACCACAGTTTGATTCTTGGTATTCTGCACAACCACAAAAAACAGGTACATGAAATAGTTAGCTTGTGTACAACCAACAGTGGCGGTAGCAGCAGCATACATGTGAAAACAAGGCATTACTTTCCACGTCCAAACCCGTAATTTATTGCATACACCACCAGTATTTTCCAAAAGAGAAAAAGCTTTCACCTCAACAACCCGCTTTTCAATTCCATGTACTCTATTCCCCAAACGGTCCTTCTCATATTTTTAATGCTTCTCAAAGCTACATTTGACAGCAACAACAACTTTGTGTACTTTCTCTCTCTCTTCTCCTCTACACTTCATCAACAAACACATTAAAAACGTACACATGCTTTTAACTACCTTCCACCTACATATGTTCCATCTCTTGTGTAATTACACACAACAACAAGCTTTTTCATTCTCTCTATCTCTCAACTTTCCCCACTCTTCCCACACACCTGTTCAATTTTCATGCTTTTTTCGTGCCAATTTGAAATGTTAAAGCGTGAGAAAGTAGTCAGACTCTATGGCTGCAGTACATTGAAAAATCTCCAGTTTTTTTAAGTAACGAATTTCACAGCTTGTCAGTACATTATTCCATGTATTCTGACAGTGTAAACAGTAAATCTTGTCTTGCCACGCTATACCCCGCCCACCCCTTTCTTATCATTTCACATCCATGACAAACACGTTTCGCTGCGAAATTTGAATGATTTAACATCTAGCAGGAGACCAATGAAACATTATATCAAACACCTCTGCCATTTCTTCGCTTTCTTTACAAAATTTCTAACCTTTTACTTCTTTTTTCTTCCTTTCTCTCTCTCTTTGCCTCTACAACAGCAACTTCCCATGCCCTTTTGTCCATTTCAAAATCAGCAACCTTCATAGCACATTTTTATATATACACGAATGACGACGTTCTTCTTCTTTTTCTTCTCTTCCATCCATTGTTCCTTGCCCTTTTGTCCGCAGCGTTTTCTTGCTCTTTGGCGCAACATGTCTTCTTGTAGTACCACCAAAAGCTTCAACATTTTATATATACATGAGTCGACTGCTCAAGACCAAGACTTTGCAATTTCCTTGCTCCCACCACCACCTACATTTCACCACATATCATGTCCATGTAAAAGCAGACTACTAGAATACAACCGAATGTAAAATACGGTCGACATGGGAAAACCCGCTTTCTACATTTCCCCACTCTCTTGCCAGCTACCAAACCACCACAAAATGACTGAAAGCGTCTTCCATTTCGAAGCATAAACCTCCAACAAGAACAACCTCCGTCAGAAACAGAGAGAGAGCATCATTTCTACCCGCACACACATATATATATCCATGCCTCATTTTCTACTTCGTTACCATCAAACCACAGACGTCACATTTTCACATGCTCCGCCGCCGCCATCGTCATCAACAACTACCAACGCCATTTTCCTACCTTAATATAAGTTTGGCACGTCGACAACGGAAGTCCGACCAGACTCACTCCATTTATCGCTATGATTTGATCTCCAATGTTCAAATGGCCACATCGGGCAGCTGCGCCGCCAGGCGACAAATTCGCAATCACCACAGTTGGTAACATACTTCCCCAACCCGATTCCACGATTACGACGCCCAGAATCTCCCCCTTGGCTTTTGGACACACGACCTGTGGATTCAGGAAAGTTCTTAGTTTTTTAGCGTTCCTCAAGAGTAATTTAAAGAAATATATGCGTACATCTTTTTGCAACTCCTTTTTAGCAAACATTTGAAGCTCATCCCCAAATATTTCTTGCGAGTTCAGTACTTCTTGGTAGTCCATCTCTCTGACGAAGCTATGGTCTTCGATCCCGTTCGCTTTAAGGAACTCCATGTACGCCACCTGGAACGCTTGACCGATGGACTGAGCAATGTATTGAGCTTCGTCGCTTTCAAACACATGGCAAATCATTTTGGGCGGTCGACCCACTTTTGACTCTTCCACTGCATCGCTAGGAACTGGCCTCCGTCGGGCCATCAGAACTACCAGGTCACCAATGTCTGCGATATAGGAAATGGTCCGAAGGGCGTGGTCCATCATTATTTCCTGTGTCAAATTTTCAACAGTTGAATTACTTCTCACACAGCAAATTTTCAGAATTCAATTTATAAATTTCTTACCTTCAGATCCGTATTTAGCACCATGATCTTCTCCGTCGATATAAACAAGTCCACTTCAGTACTCGGCTGCGTCTCTCCTTCAGGTGCCTGTTGAACCATACAAAAATGTCAAATTAAAATGCTCAATTGTCCACCTCAAATACATAGCCATCAAGCACATTGAACATTGTCCATTGAATCAACTATCAAATCTCACTATAGCGTCTCTGCAATCGTGTACGCATTCAATCTCAACCAACAAAATTATGTGCATTCATTAACCAAAAATTTAAACAATTTCTCTATAAAGCCAACTAAATATTCTTCCATCAAAATTTTAAAACACTGCAGGTTCACAGCGTCTTTTTTAAATTTCAGCCTTCGGCTCTATCCATATAAGTAAAGCTTATATAAACTTATATACTTGCAAATCTCTTTCAAATTCCCAACAATTAATTATGCACCACCAAACCTACATCCAACATTCGTCAATGACATGAATTGTTAATCTCATCCACATCTCTACATTTCTTCTTCCTTTCTACCTTTTCTCCTCATTTCACATTTACTTTATCCGCATTCAGCCACTTAACTTTCTCTCCTTTTTCAACCAATTAAATCCCCTCCCACGCCTCCGCCGCCACCAACTTCATTTATACAGAATCTTTTATCCGCTCTTTATATGACTTATTATTCACTACACACCAAAAACCTAATTCAATATATATATACTTGCTTCACAATCATTCTGTCTTGATAGTCACTTACTAACCAACATTCATCTTCCTTTAATTCTTCACCAGTCAAAATCGTATTTCTTTCCTTCCCATTAGATCTCCTCAGTGTCTTACTAACTAGTCAGTCTCATTCTAGAATTTTGACTAAAAACTCTCTCTTTCTCTGCCTGTCCAATGTTGTTGTATAGCAAAATTCTGACACAGATGAATACCCAACCACTCGCTCACAATTTATTGTCTCTTATCTAATTTGTCCTCTTTTCATTCTTCTTCAACTTGCTTTCCTCTTCGCCCAGTAAACCTCTTAGCACTCTTGTTCACTATTTTAGACCACATTTCAACTAACCACTCACAATACCGCCGCCGCCGCCGCCCATTCTTAAATAAAACCTACTGTCGCTCAGCCCTAATTCCTCTTCTGTCTTCTTCCCTGTCATTTCAAAAACCTGGGTCTTTATCTCTCTTATTTATTCTCAAATTCCTTTTACTTTTCTTCTCCCTTCCTTGTCCCGCTATACCAAAACAATATCCAGTCTCTTAATTCCAAGCTTTTAAATAATCTCAGCTCTCCGTCTCCGATTCCCTGAGTTTCCCCAAACCCAGTTTTTACGTCACACTTGTTATAATTACTAAAAAATACACTTCATCAATCTCAACTCCAGTCGGTTTTTTTATTTTTTCGCCTTCACAAACACTCCAGCTGATACTGATCTTTCAGCTCTATAAGCTTTTTATCATCCCACATTAAAATTTTGGTATCAAATATTCACTCATGTAACTACCCAAAATATCTTCTTCCAGCCCACCTGCGCCCTGTAGCCAATTAAATATCTCAACTCAAAACAAACCTCCTACTGTTTCTCAAGAACCACGTACACGTAACCAACCACACTAACGAATGCCTATTACCCTTATCGGATTATTCCTTCTGACTCACTGAAACACAGATGCTTTCTCCATTTCACGGAACCAAGGAAACAAACAACCTGTGGCAGACAGATGCTATCAAACGAGCCTTTTCTTCCCACATTTCTTGGTATTATTTCACTTTGGATTTACTCCCCTGCGTCAATCAATCACCTGCGTTATATACTGAAATCTCTTTTTCTTCTTATTCATTTATTCCCATGTTACAAGTTATCGATTTCAGCTTCCCCTGGCTGAACCTTTCAAAAACTATAAACTTGCGGTTCTATACCCTCCATGAACGGATAAAAGATACAAAAACAGCACAGCATCTATAAAAGGCATTCTGTTCTACTACATAGTAAATTTCCATGCGCTTATTTCAAACTATCAATTAACAGGTATTTTACGAGCCTAACAACAGCATTGCTACACACAAAATGTTAAAAAGACATGACAAGACGAACAGCAAGAGTAACAACAACAACAGGGATCTTTTCAAAGGGCTTACCAGAGTCTGTTTGATTGATGGATTACAAGCATAACGTAGGAGGAAAGGTGCGCAAACCAACGACCAAATCGTTACGTTATTTACGGCAAATGTTATATATGCGAGTGCCGTTGAAATGGTAGTAGAAGTAGAGGAGGAGCAAGTGGTAGTGGAAGAGCAGCATCAATAAAAAGACACAAATGGAAATTAATTATATAACAATCATCAATCCCACTCCATCAACTCGTCATAATGATGCATTATCATAATAATCATCATCCTTGGTCTCTTCTATATTTATATATATTACTACATTCTTCTCGTTCCATTATTGTCCACCAACTTTCACCACCATCATTATTATTATTTCCACTATCTCTTTTGATATAAAAATTCATCCATCTCACTACATCACGCTGATGAATACCCGTCTTGACTTGTTGAATGAATCACATACTGATTGATGACACTTGCTGAATCTTAAATTGTAAAAATTCCCGGGAAAAAATCGTGGCAAAATCCAAGACACACACGCATACACAAACATTCCAAAAGCAGCACATATTTTTTGTAGCCAATAAGAAAGCATGCAGGAAGCAAGATGGTTTAAAAATTCTACACTTTTTCTTTTCGTTTGGACGCACCTTGAGCTTCATAACAGCCTCTTCCACCATATCCTTCTTTGGCCTTTTCCTTCGACGTCTCCCCAACCCTATTTCTTCCTCTACTTCCATCGAACCCAGAAACCCAAGTCGGAACATGGTCCCAGGTAAACCACCAAAAGCAACAGCAGCAGCAGATGACGACGATGAACAAGCAGTAGCTCCTGGAGCCGACGACGGACTCAATTGCGGTAAACTACCTCCAAAACTGTTCAAAACTGCAGCCTTCTGATCGCGTCCTGCACTACTACAACAGCTACTGCTTGAATTGGGCTTGATACTACTCAATTCCTTCCTACTTCGCTTCCTCGAATACATTTCATCTTCGGACGAGTCCGAACTATCTGTACTGTCGTCCTCGTTAGAATTGCAAGTATCTTCGTCTTCTAAATCTTTACGCCGATATTCAGTAATGGGTTTGAAACCTAAAGAGGGGTTGGCTAGTTCGAAGTCGTCTAACTGACTCTTTGGTTCGTCTAAAAGCTTTCTAGAGTCCGACGTCTTGACCATTGGTGGAGGAGCTGCCCAAGTCTCTTGATTCGAATCCTGCTGCTGTTCCTCAACAACAACATCCACAGTCTGTGTAGTCATGCAAAAAGGAGCAAAAGTGTAAATACTAATAACACATGTTGCTACAATTTTCGTTTATAAACTTTCAACCCCAATTCGAAGCAAGGATGTATCATCAAATGATGAGAAACAAAAAAGAAACTAATCAGCAACGTCTTCCAACCGGAAGTTTAGAAACTTGTTCCATCATCAGCTCTTGCAAAAATAGTCGGCGCTCCTATTGTATGTGGATATCATCGGCAACTCTCAATTTCTTAATACATAATACAGACTCAAGCGATATATATAGTGAACAAAGAACAAAGGTCTCAACAAACCAAAAACTCAACACAGAGGTAAAAAGCAAAAACAAACCAACACGCATAAGTATCAGCAAAGACAATCAACAGAACCAGCATGCATTCTACCAATTTTTCCTTCAACTTCCTGGAAAAAATACATTCAGAGGCCTAAACCCAGCTAAAATATTTCTAGCCATTTTTATACTCGACTTTTCCACAGTCCCCACTTGAATCAAAAAACAATTTAAACTTCCCTCAAAATCTACCCACCACAAATTTCAAGATACTCCGCGGAACAAAATTCTCAATTTTCTAGCTCCAACACTTGTAAAAGCTTCAACCATTATCCAAGTTGGTGTCACAGTCGTCTCCTTCAAAGTCTTCTTGATCTTTGAACTCATCCATGCCTTGTTCAAATCTTTCATCTTCTCATCAACTCGTCCATAATGAACGCATTCTGACCCCGTGGCGTTTGTCATCAAAAGAATACATGTTTCGTCAGAACGTTCTTATACATTTTGTATATTTCGCTACATATAATTATCCGTCTTCTCATCCGGTCACAAAGTCACTCAGCTTTTCGGCAAACTCTTCTGTAGCCCCAGCCCCAATTACTCTTCTTTTCAAAGCATCTACTCCTTCAACCAAGTATCATACACAATCTCTCACTACGTATTTACAAACTACAAAAAGAAACTCTTCCACGCTCCCAAAAATGTTCTTCTTCGTCATTCCCTAAAAATTCCCTCCCCAGCAAAATCTTCAAGTCCTCCAGCACGCAAATTGTTAATTTCTCCACACTTGAATTTAATCGACTCGAACCTCTTGCTCCTACTTCAAGACCTTCCAACAAACTTTCTTGGCCAAAACAAGCACTTCTACAACCAGTTGCTGCTGCTACTACTGCTCCTGCCAAAACCTTAAAATTCTTCTTCTTCTTCTTCAGACTCCTAGCCACCCACCACACAGCAACTCTTGTAATCCTTCATCTACAAAAACTTTTCCCAGACTTTTTCCCTCGGCCCTTGAAACTTTTTTCCACTTTGCCGCTCCCAAAATCATGTTTACATCCTGCGGTCGTCTATACACAAGGGATATGTTTTTAAAGAGCCTTTTATTTACGTCATCTTCCCTTTAAACTCATGTTGACAACCAAGTCTTTCCTTACACTTCCACCAAATTTCTCTCTCTCTCTCTCTTCCATTTTACCTTCTCTTCCAGCACTACCAGCACTGACTGACCGCCTCCTCAAACTCCTTGTCACCCTCAAACAATTCTTCAAAACTCGGGAAATCCGATCCGATAACAACTTTTCAACTTGAGTAAACAATCGGTATAATTGCTCCAGCAACCCTCCTCCTATCGCCCCAAATGCCCGTCATGTACCTAAAACTCCCAAAACAATCTTGTCGTCCTTCTCATTCAATTCCGTCCCTGTATTATTACACCTTTTACACACGCTCCTTTCACTGGCGTCACCGTCACCAAACACTCTTCATTCTTGCTCAATCGACGGCATCAAGTCATTCCTTGAAACAGATCACAGAGCCCAACCGAAATGTCCATGTCTCTTCTCGCATTTCTCTCATTTCCTTTTATGACTCCTTTCAAACCAACGTCCCACACAATTTCCTCCCCTTGAACAAACACAATCTCTTCTTCTTTCCTTCCTTTACTGTTGTACATGTACAACAACTTGCCCAAAACAAACACGACAACAAACAACCTCTCTCCCAAGACAAAACGCCTGAATCATCGCATCACCAAAACTTTCTCCTCCTTCAGCAGGATTCATTTCTCCACCATCTCAAGAATTCTACATTTTTATCAAACTTTCTCTCCACTCTAATCCATCACTTCCTCACAATCAAATCTTTCCGCCAATTAATACATTCAAATTCCTCTCTCCGTAATTGCCCCAAACTTTTCAACTCCCCGGGTGACTACTTGATGAAAATGCACCAATGACTCCTGACTCCATACTTACTTTTAGGTTCCAAAAAAGCCTTCGCTTTCATCCCTATTCCAATCTACTTCTTCCACCTTTTTCTCCTTTGAAATTCAACTTCTAAATCATTATCTTCTTATCCCCAGCCGTTCGCAACACTTGCGCCATCCTCACTACTATATTAGCTGATGTCTTTCGACTTCTTAAATTCACCTCTTCCTCCAGCAAATCTCTTATTCGCTCATTAACACTTTTGTGAATTTACCAAGAATTTCTTTCTAAATATGTTTGGTTCTGCTGACTTACAGCTTGCCTCCAATTCATAATTTCCTTGTCTAACATGCAATTCAAAGCCTTAATATTTTTAGCATGCTTCTCCCCTTGTCCCACACCACGTGTAAATAATATTCAAGACGCAAACTTAAAAAAACAACAAGAAATATTCAACGTAACAGTATAGACAATAGCTATCAGAAAAAATCTTCTATCATATATCTAGTATTCAAAATGATTCTTCAATCTCCTCCTTTTGAAATCTTTCTTGATCCGGGTAAAATATCGTCTTTCTTAATATCTTGCCCTGACTATGAATTTTAGACAATCACACATGTACACAAACTTTAAGGATGTGAAATAATCAAACTATACCTTGATTCTGGACACGGCTTCTTCTGCCTGAAGCATCCGAGTAGCCTTTGTAGGTTGGCCTTCGCAAACGAGCTGCGTCGAACCCAGGTAACGAGCCCGGAACAAGACTCCTTCGATCAGTACTGA
>JAQGBJ010001530.1:0-22348 GCA_034698345.1 Sphaeridia pumilis | reverse complement strand
CTGGAAGTGGCCGCCACTGCTCAAGAAGAACCGATACAACCCAGAGTTAATGGATCAGATGCTAGAAGTACTCCGGGCGGCTCAAGCTCTCCTGCTGTAGGTACATATCCAGGACCAGGACAATTTCCAGGAGCTCCATTCCCGGGTCATCATGGATACTTCAACCCATATGCTCCTGCTTTCAACCCATACATGATGACTGATCCTTCTATGGCTGCATTCATGAATCCTGCATTGAATCAAATGTATGCGAATATGTTTGGGGCCTTGAATCCAGCTGTTGCTGCTCCACCATTAGGATTGGGACAAGCAGGGCCAAGTGGAGGAGATGCTAGGAATTCCTTGGGAGGAACACCGTTGGATGGAAATTCGTTTCTTGGGAATCCTTTGGGTGCGAATAATCAGAGTTTCGGAAATGTTAATAATGGACCTGGGCCCAGCGTTTTGATGCAAACCCCAGAGCCTGCAAGACCGACCAGCGACATCAACCGGGCCCCCACCTCTGCTCTTACGATTACACCTGTATCTGCTGCTGCTGCCGCCGGAGTTGGTTCTAAATCAAGTACGACACCGTCTGTCTCATTTACTTTCCAAACTGCGGTTGCAAAGTCTGCCCCAAAAGATCTTGTTGATGGTGGAATGTTGGCAAAACCTACTAACACTGTACCCTTTGGAACTTCAGCTCCCGTAGAAGCAACCCCCACTGCAGTTCAAGCAAAAGGAGCCGATGGAGTCAAGCCATTCCAGTTCGGAGCACCAAGTACTTCGTCACTGGCTACTTCAGGCACGGCTACATTCGCAATGTCTACTCCATCTTTTTCTTTCGGAGGGAAACCAGCAACGTCTTCAGCTTCTGCGCCAACAACCACAACACCAACTGCTTTTCAACCAAAAGAGACTGTACTTCCAAGTGTTGCCAAAACCGCTCCAACGCAGGCCACTCCTACTCCGGCACCTAAACAAGCAGAAGTAAAAAGTAAGAACGAGAAGCGAATGCTTTTTTGAAAAACGCAATATCTAAAGTCAAGTTAATTCACTTAAACATGCATATCTGCTTTAGGTAATCTCTTCGGCTCAGACACTAAAACGAATACCTCATCTCCGTTTGGACTTGGAGCAAGTGATCAAGCTAGTACTCCTTCATTCGGATTTGGAGCTGCCGCTAGTGGGCCCTCTTTCTCTTCACTTGCCTCCACGTCCTCCAGTTTTGCCGATCAGAACAAAATCAGCGGAAGTATTTTTGGTGGAGCTAAACCTTTCTCCTTCGAATCACCTAAACCAATGTTCGGAGGAGCTTCAACTTCAGCCACTAACGCTAACGAAAGTCCATCAAGGGTTGGCAACCCAGAAGAAGGTGAAGATGACTTCGTGCCCACGGCTGTGTTTGAGCCTGTAATTCCGCTGCCACCATTGGTTGAGGTTCGAAGAGGAGACGAGAATGAAAACGTATTGTTTGCTCACCGTGCCAAGCTTTTGCGATATGTGAAGAACGACGCTGGACAAGCAGAATGGAAGGAACGTGGCCTTGGTGAAATCAAGATTCTGCAGGACAAGGAGAATCCGAAGAAGATTCGTGTTGTCATGTGGAGAGAAAAAGTGCACAAGATTGCTTGTAATCATTGGGTTACTAAAGATATAAAGGTTACCAACTACCAAGGCAACACGAAGAACCTCATGTGGACTGCTCTTGATTTCGCTGATGAAGGAGGTGCTCAAACCGAGATATTCGTGTGTAGATTCCGAGAAGAGGAAAAGGTATGTTTTTTGCTACTGAAATTTACACAGTCTGCAAGTTCATGGGCATAAATTTGCAACTTTGGTCTTACAGGGTAAAGAGTTCAAGGCTGCTTTCGAAAAAGCAATTGCACTAGTAGATACCATGCCGGCTACGCCGAAGAGCGATGCCAAAAAGCCTGAAGTTAAATCAAGTGAGGAAAATGCGACTGCAGCAGTTCCACTTTCGCAATTGTTCAAGAAACCGGAAGGTACCTGGAATTGCGAAAGCTGTTACACCGAAAATAAAAAAGAGAGTTTCCTTTGTGTCGCTTGTCAAGCGCCGAATCCAAAAGCTGCTTGTTCCCCGAATACCAAAGGGTCTGACGCAACTACCACTGCCGCAACCACTCCTCAATTCTCATTTGGTTTTGGAGCTTCACCAGCATCGACATCGGTAGCAGCTGGAAGCTCTTCAGCACCGGCGTTTTCTTTTGGTTTTGGGAATCAATCAACAACCACTCCTAAGGCGGGTAAGTACTAGGTAGCTCTTTTATATCTCACATTTAATGCGAAATTTATGCAATATGTTTAAATTGCAGATGAAGATAAACCAGAAACGAAGCCAGTGGGAACAACTGCTTCTAGCAACTCATTCCTATTCGGAGCTTCATCTACTCCAGCTAAAACGGATACTTCCTCAAATCTTTTTAGTCTCAAGTCCAATGTTGGTGTGACGCCTACTCAGTCGAACTTCGGTGAGTTAGCTGATTGTCGTATTTTTCATTGTAAGCAGTGGCTCTATATTCCGACATTTTGATTCGACTATCAGGACAAACCGCTGGTACAACAGAGACAAAGAAGGATTCGACTCCATCTTTCGATTTTGGCAAGAAGTCGGAGGCAATGCCGTCATTCGCTTCTTTGGCAGGTTCTAATACGCCAGCGACGAAACCATTCAGTGGGTCCTTCACATTTGGCAGCGGTCCGGTTACACCAATGTTTGGATCAGTTAATACGCCTGTATCGACGACGGGAACTGCTGAAGGAAGAGATGATGAGACTGGAGAAGATGAATTTGTCCCTACCGCTGAATTCGCTCCTGTAGTGCCGTTACCACCACTAGTTGACGTCAAGCGAGGAGATGAAGACGAGAAAAAGCTCTTTTCGAATAGAGCTAAATTACTAAGGTTCACGAAAAACGATAGCGGTGCGTCTGAATGGAAAGAGCGAGGAGTGGGAGACATCAAACTCCTACAAGCAAAAGATAATGAAGGAAAGATCAGAGTTGTAATGTGGCGTGAAAAAGTCCACAAGATTGCATGCAATCATTGGGTAACCAAAGACATGAAGGTCACAAACTATCAGAACAATCCCAAGAACCTTATGTGGACGGCATACGATTTTGCGGACGTCGAAGAGGGTCCTAAGTCAGAGATATTCGTATGCAGATTTGGGAATGAAGAGAAGGTACGCGGATCCTAATAATCACGAAAACCGTGAAAATGTTTATTCACGTGATAATGTAATCCTTCATTTTCAGGCACAAGAGTTCAAGACAGAATTTGAAAAAGCAATCGAGCTAGTTGGAAAGCACGAAGGCACGTCTTCACGCGCTGCTACGTCTGAACCGCAAGCTAGCACTTCGGCTTCAGTCAAATCGTTGGCAGAATTTTGCAAGAAAGCTGAAGGAGACTGGACTTGCTCAGCTTGCTACTGTACCAATTCGAAGGACAAAGCAAGCTGCATTTCGTGTGCAACTCCGAAACCTGGAAGCTCTGGAGACTCCGCTATAGCAGGATCATCTAACACCTTGACCAACGTCAATCTAGCGAGTTCGTCCACTTCTCAAGAGGGACATCCACACCCGCTCGACGGTCCTACTTGCAGAGGTTGTGAACCAGAGAAATTCGACTTCCAAAAACTAGATGGTCGACAAGTACCAGTGTTTGAAGATATTCCAAAGCCAACTAAGAACGACAGTAGTGAATTGAAGCAACTCTTATCTAAACCGACTGGAACTGCATCATCAACATCAGCGACTCCTACCACAACCAACGCGTTCTCAAACTTCACTTTTAGCTTTGCGAATTCATCGACTCCAGCGTCTACGTTTGCGACTCCTAGTGCAACTACTCCGCCAACATTTTCTTTTACTCCCAACTTTAGCGCTTTGGGCGCGAGCGGGTCCGTCTTTGGTACACCTATGTCCACTTCAAAAGAAGATGCTGTAGTTCCAAAAACAGTAAAATCTTTAGAAAAAAGTGGCACTGTCAACGGTAATGAAGAAGAAGGGGAAGAGGATGAAGATGACGGCGGTGAGGAAGAAGAAGAAGAGGAGCCGATGTTTGTTGGAGAGGGTCGAGGGTACTTCCGTGAACAAGGGCAAACAAGTAAGATTTACCTATAATTGACTGTATAGGTAATAATGAAACAGAATGCCTTGCTCATTTTCACATTTTTCGTAGATTTCAAGGACTATGGAGAAGGTGAGGTAAAGATTGTGTATGATGGTGACCGATTCTGTGCACGGTTTTTCTTCATGGCGAATGACAGCGAAGATTACATCGACCACATTGTTTCGATGGACACGTCTGTAGAAGTAAGTTTTTTTATTACGAAGTTATTCAAGCTCACTGCTTTCAAACCAAAACTCAATGAATTTCTTCTTTGTTAACAGTCAATTGGCGACAACACTTACGAATGGAACTGCGTTCACTATGACGAAGAAGGAATGCCTGTGAAAGGTAGAGTCAAGATAGCGTTCCCCGATCCGCAATCATTCGACCAGTTCTCGTCTAATATGTTTGATGTAAGTTGCGATCTCAGAAAGCCATCCGTGCAAACTTATTGCTCTTTTAATCGGTATCTTACTTGCCATGCGCGTTCTGTTTACAGGCCGTGGAACTTGCTCAGCAGACTAATATCACCGAAGCAGATCTGGAAGCTTATCCCGACGGTGCTGAATAGTAGCCTGATGAGATCCTAATAAATTGAGTTTGTTGTAGTACTGACCTAAAGTATAAAAGATTGTAACTTGAGAACCTGAATGTACCAGTTAAAAACTGTGATTTATATTTTTCTTGCATTGTGTGTAGCCATGGTTCTTGATTGTCTCAGCGATAGCTTTCTCCATAAGTAATATTTTGTCTTTAGTTTCACGCTTACAAACTGTCAGTTTATCATATAGAATTACGCTCTAGCGGTTGTCCATCCTAGAACTAATTTAATATTCTTGATAGGTTTAATTTAACGCAAGACGCTTCTGAAAGCTTGGATGCTATACGCCGTAATAAACTCCTGTCAAGATTGTACGCGTTGAATCTCTTGGATGCTTAAAACATGTCAGTAGTTATAACATATTTGGATGGAATTACTAATCAATGATTGACGTAATAGTAACTTCACGTGCCGTGAACCACGTCTCCGAAGAACGCCAGCCTAGTTGTTGCACTAGTTAATGTTCAAGATTGAGAACAAAAAATTATGACGTCAAGCTAATTAGCCTTAAGATAAGTGATACCAGCAGAACTTTATCAGCTCAACATATAAGAGCTTCTAAGAACAACCACAAATCTTTCAGGCTGTTGAATTTCAGTTGCAAATACAAGTTATGAAAGCTGAAGCACTTGGTTGCAGTTCGTCAAAAAGACCGTTCTGGAAGAAACTTTCAAGACGGCTGGTACCTGGTGGGGTGAAAGGTAAGGATTTTCTTCCTACCAAATTTTAAATTCATTGGAAGTGCAGTCTAGTAAACTTGTCCTCTTGTTTTTCAGGCACAGCAGCCCAGGAAACCACAGCTCCAAAACAAACTTCATCTGTGGACTCCGAAGAGGCCTTGTCACCTGAAATAATAGCATCAGTTTACAAAAGAAATACTCGTTACATCTTGGGCAGGAGACAAGTTCGGCAGTTGATGGAAGCCCATGCCAAGGCAACCAAGTCCACCAGAAGACCCAACCGTGATAAGGATGAACCTGATGGCAACTTCGGAAGGTGTTCAGAAGGCGCTTTGATAGGCGTAACTGTTGGAGTGCAACTCACTATTTTATTTTTGCTACTTATATAAGAGCTAAATGTACGTATTCTATTCATTGTATAATTTATATGCCGTTGCTTAATGTACTTATAGCTTTAATATTTTACTCTATAGAGAAACATGAAAGACTATAGTTGAGTATCACGAGGATGAAACCACTTGCACAGGTGTGTTCAAGTGCTAATGGCATGAAGGGGAAACCGTATTTTGTTAACGGTCTGTACCTACGGCCACTACATAGGTGAATTTCGCCATAGCAAAACCTGTTGATGTTTGTCCAAAAATAGTTCAAGATAATATGACGTCAAGTAAGAAAATTAGATTCTAAATCATATTCATTCAACAAGACTTTATCTCTCATTCACGGTAAAGTTCCCACGATCAATTGACGAAGGATTTCTCAATACATATGCATCCTGATTAGTATTCCGAATGATTCCATTGCATTCAACGCTATATAAACAGACTCAAGTGGGAAATAAAGCACGTGTCCTAATTGCTCAAGTTTACCTTTGGACAAACAAAGACTGATGAATGAAATTGAATGAAATCGGAAGCTAGATTTTTCAGACTGTCCTCAATTCCCGAATGATAGCCGGCCTTTCTGAATTGGCTTATCCAAGTTGTTGCATTTTAATTCTGATGACCGACAGGTGATAGTATAATATTATTTGGTTGCTGATAATTAATTGTTTGCGGTTCCTTGTTGTCTGCTACTGCACGCCGGTTCAGGAAGTCGGGCCATCGAATTGGTACTGAACTGGAGCGTGTTACTTAAAGGGGAAAAGTTGGTAATATATTTGTAGCAGCACTTGAGCAAGTACAGGTAAATAATAAAAAAGTGCAGAGAGGTCGTCGACGGCTGAATAATTTTGTTGAGTGTGTATCTGGTGGTAAGTATGAAAAGTATGGTGCAAGTTAACAATAGAAAAATATATTAGCAATTGAATGACTTGTGTTAGAGGGTGGAAGAAGAAAAGGCCGCCCTCGTTTTCCCTATGCTGATACATGAGTATAATCCAGGTAAGCTAGTAACAACTTCACACATTTTTGATGACTCCATAAGTGTGTATAAATCAAGTTATGGATCTGTCGGAATTGTGACATATAGAAAAGCCGTCGCTGCCGCAGCCACCAATAACGATAGATGATGAGGACGATTTGCTAATAATATCTAGGAGCAGGATTCTACACAATTTCACGATGGTTTACTATATGGTAGAAGCCATTAATGACAAACTGTCTATTGCGGATAACCCCAAGCCATAGGTTCGCCAGATGGAATCCTCAGGTTGGTTGAGTCATGGAATATGTTAGTGTGCGATTCTTGGGGAGATGCCATACGGTGTCGGCGTTTCGTAGGTTCAGCAAGGTAGTTCGTAGAGTCGGAGGACTTCAGAACCGCTGAAGCCTGGAGAAAGTAGACACTGGACTCTTGACTTGAGCAGGGCGACCAAGCAGTGGATATTGGATTTTGTTTGTTCGTTCAGCTCTTGTTAAGTAGCAGTGGTCCAGTTCAGCGAGCTCAGCCTGCTCAGCGGTAGCATCGGCAGACATCACTGAAGTAAACAATCGACGGATGACGCAACTTGGTAAGCTTATATAATTATGGATTGAATTTTCTGCCGACACAACAAGATTATTTTAAGGTTGGCTAATTTTGTCGACCGACGCACGTGGGCGTCATAAAAGTGTATTATTTTTAGATTGCAAGTTTGTCAGGATCCGTGAGGATTTGTCTGATACCATATTTATGTACCATTCGGGAAGGAAGTGGGAAATGAAGGACGATTTGGTTTGGGTTGGTACTAAATTGGAAATTTCAACAACTCGAGTAAAAATATATGAACTTTGCTGTGGATCAAAAAGATAAAAATAATAAAATATAAAGTTGCTATTTCTAGCAATGTGATCAATGGCGAATTTGTGATATCACGCTGCTGGAAGGTCTCAAGGTTCTAAAATGGGACCATACGGAATGCGGAACTAGCAAGATTTTATTCAAGTTCATGATCGTAAAATCCAAATTACTCAATGATTTTTACAACTTCGTATAACCTAAGGCAAGGACAATGGAGTTGCGATGGTGGAAACCGTATGATGACGATGACGTAGTAACCCTTTTATAACTCCATCCAAAGAATGTATATTAAAAGCTTTAATTCTGAAGCAATAACTATATTGGGGTAAAACCGTTTGTAAACATTATTACGCAAGTAAGTTCTGGCAAAATAATAATCTATTTCTGCTAAAACACACTGTGGACGCTCTGAAATACCGTTTCGGCTAAACTCCGACCTTCAGTCACACCTTCAGACGGAAGCACAATCGCCGAACCAAAGACCAGAACCAGTAGCGCTAAGGGAACCGTCAGGAGAGCAACCGCCGTAAGTACCACTGGCCAGAGAAGGATCGTCGAAGCTGCTTGGGCGAAGAGTTCCTTGCCGTCAACGTTGTCCATTGATTGAATGGTTCTGGGAATGACGGAGGAAGCGTCTGGTGGCGCTGACGAACGCTGGAACTGTAGACTGGAAGAGGAAGAGTTTATTCGTCCATAGGTGGCGCTGCAGGGACCACTGATGAATAGAAAGTAGTAGAAGAATGGAACTAATAGCAGTTTGTGAAACATTTTTGAACTTTTGATCAGCTCGATTGTCAGAATACAACTGATGGATCATACGTGTTTTCCGGGTCAATTTTAGATCAATTCAGGTGCTAATTGAAGCTAATTTTGAGATCCCGTTACATTGGAATTATAGGGTATCTTGCAAGCCAAAGCCCAGATTGGAGTATGGGTCACTGATAAGAACATACAGGAGAGATGCTAGTATATCTCTTTGGATTTTGGACTACGCAGTCGGACAGATTATTATTGTCACTTGAGACAACGGAAAACAAAGTGCAACTTGAACTGCATTGCTCGCAATAATTCCAGCTACCACCAGACAGACGCTCGGGTTTCTACAAAAACAAAACAGATATTAAATATAATGCTGTCAGGAAATCAACTCCTGGCTAGTCTGACCCAGATATGAATTAATTACCCACTCGGAATAGTCACAGCCGGGAAAAACATGAATTTCACAGACTTGACAAGAACATAAACACCTTTGATAATTGTGCATTGTTCTCACGTTTGATCAAGACGGAGCTGTGTTCTGAAAGTTGAACAAATCTATCGAAAAAAATGTCCGGTCGTCTAGCCGTCCGTCGGACGGCGAAACATTTCGCCTCCTTGAAGGAGTTTCCGCCTAAAATTGTTTGGCCTGAAATTGGAAATTGACTGGCCAACTTTTATGGCATTACACGCTATACAGGGTTTACTCTTTTATAAAAGGCAGTTTTGGGAAATTGTTATGCAATTGTCGGCGATTTAGTCTGCAATAAAAATAATCCGGGAAAGACCACGAGCAACAAATATGATTCACATCATGGAAGTAAACATCAAGCATGCACTTATATGACCTGACCTGAAAGAAAAATTTGGGTATTTCTGCTTTCAACAATATTGCACTGGACGTATCCAGTCCAGAGTCTAGAATTAGTCATCAAGCTTTTACTGATCTCGACCGATTCTTGCTGTATTATCAATTTAATTTTGAAACTGATGTAATGGGTAAATCACACACCAAAATTCTGCGAAACGTTTCTGCAATTGCAATATTTTGCTGACTTATGGCGCAGCCTACGTCACAGGTGCATTGTTAAACTTCAAAACATCAGCGCAAAAAAAGCGCCAAAAAATTGCAACTATTGCATCTTGTTAGTCATAACGTGCAAGTTACTCAATTTAATCAGAATAAAAGCAAACTCACCAGCCGTCGTCGCTTCTAAAATTGTGTTTTAAGTCTGCTTCTACCACTTCTCACAATTTTCTTGCATTGTAGTTAACTGATGAGTCAATCAAGTGAAAATTTTTACGTTCATGGCGTACGCATCCGCATTAGCAAAAAGCTTCAAACATTTCCGCACGTATTCTACGTCAGAAATTAAAACAAAAGCAAAGCTTTTTTTGATGAACACATTTGACATTCTCGACATTTAACCAAGTTGAATATAAAAGTTGAAACAATCGACACATGAAGAACACACCGTATCTTAAATATTTATATTTACATCAACATGCGACGACAGCCAAGGCCATTGTATGTTTTATAAATACACTTTTAAATTACTTGATTGAATGAAAGCACATCATATAAAACCATAATCGTTCAGTCTTTTGGTATCCAGCAAATTGCGTCACTCAACTTTCTACCTATGATCCGACTTGAATATTTTTTATTCAAGTCAGTTCAGAAGTTGAGCCCGTTTCGTGTGTATCATTTTCGATCCTCTCTCACCAGGATCAAAGTTTGACCGCGAATACTTAAACTTGGTGACGCCAACTTGAACCTCCACCTGTTTGCTGGGTTAGTTCCGTTTATTTAACGTTAATCACTTGGTCAAAATTATGGCGTCGCAGCAATAATAATAATTATCGCATGAAACCATCTCATTAACGACCTAGCGCAACATGTGCAAACATTAACACTATCGATCCAATTTTCTTCCACCAACACGAAAAGCGAGTATACACACTAACGTTAATGAGAGTGTACAGTAAGATAAATAGAATTGTTGCGAAAAATCGCAAACTCCTCTTGCCAGTTCCAATGCAGCTCAAGTGCAACAGCGCGTGTATAATTTGACAGTCAATTTCCGTAAAAATGATTTTTTATTGCTTTCTGAAGGTTAAAGGTCAGTTCAGTTTTATCAGAATAACCCGCTAAATTTTGCCGGAAGCATCAAAGGTCCACATGTGCGTGGCGTGGTATTCTAGATTTTGTAATGCGTCTTGTTTGCTCGGCGGTGGCCATAAACTTGGCAAATTGAATGATAAAAAGTATTCAAAACGGATTCATTATCAGTGTGTCATCCTTTAAAGTTTAAAGCAAATATTAAATATAAACTCCACCACGCAATACTTTATTAGTTGTTAAAGGTCGGCAATTCCGTGTTTGTGTGCATGGGCGAATTTTTCTTGTTTGATCAAAATTAAATGTTGACCAGCATTGTTGGAGATGATCATGATGATCTGTACCTACCTGTGCCGGGGCGCTGCTGTACAAACTGACTATTGTGAGACCCAATACAAAAATAGTGGCGACGAATGCCTATGCTTTTTGCCCTATGCTTTTCTTTGCCGACAATGTGTAGACGCAAATAACCCTTTAACTTAATCCACCTTATCGCCCAGTCAAGAATATAAACATAAACAACAAGGGGTTTGGGTTGCTGATATAGCAAGCAAATACAAGAGCAGGAGAAGATACATAACAAGAAACCCAAACGTATATAAAGGACCTGGAAGCCCATCGACTGTCTTTAGTTGTGTTTTGACTGTGCTGGAGAAGGTGACAAAAATATAAAACGAAAGAACTTTTTTACCGCTTGAGATACTACATTGTTGGAGTTAGTTGAACTATTGTTGATTTGTGTGCTTTCCAAGAAAATTGTTTACAAATTTTTGAACTTGACAATTTTTGGAAGTTGAAAACGTGATACGGCGTTGGTGGGCACTGTAAAGGTAATTGATATTTTCCTGGAAATTTTTCTGAGCGCTGTTAACTTTAATTTCTATTTCCTGATGTCAGGATAATGTAGTTTGGTTGACGGTCGTTAGCGATATTTTATGAGGATTGGCACTAAAAATATTCAGAAAGGGTACAACTACCGCCATTAGTATCGAGTAGAGAGACTCATGCGATTGTTTCAACTTTTAAACACTAGTTGTTGGTTGAAATTCTTAAAAGCACAGGCTCGAATGACGATAGAGTTTCAAAAGTTGTAAAAACGTTTCATGACATGACTTCCATTGAAAGTCGGAAGAATCCGCCGTCTTACCAAAGTATTACGCAAGTTTACACTTTAGAATGACAGTTGGGGCATGGATAGGAATTAATGACAATAATAATCTTGAAGGGCTTATAGTAGCCGACACAAAAATCTGAACCGACAAACGTCATTCGTCCATAGTGACATCAGGGTTACCGATCTTTATTAGACCTTACCTTGAAAATATGTTACTTTCTTGGTGTAGATTGACTGACTGAATGAGACACTTATCAATCACTTATCAGTCTAATTGAAGGGCAATTGGATGCGTATGAAAGTCATAGTGTCTGGATTATATTTCTGTTATCTTGTTAAACTCTTGATAAAAATCTAAATGCAGCGACAATGCGGAAGGAAATCTATGACAGACTATAATAGCGAGCCAGTTTCTGTATTGCTGGAACATAGGTACAATTATAGGGAAAATGTGCAATGCACTAATTCCTGGATTTACCTGTGTACTTCAAACCGGCAAGGACCTGACCTGATGCATAATATATGATAGTTGGCATGATTTCTGCATGTATTAAGCTCGCGGATTTCGTATGATCTTTCTTTGTGTAAGTTGGAAACGTTTCTTTGGCTATGGACAGCTCGTAAAATATAGTCCAGAAGCTTCTTATAATAAATTGGCTTCCTGAGAAACAGCGTTCAGGTGTGAAATCACTTTATATATGCTTCAGCTTTAGGTGGCGTGCAGATTGCAATTTTCAACTTTTGAATTTCGCAAGTATTTACAAAGTTCAAGTTCAGTTAAACAAACCTACCTACCACCGCAAAAGGCAAAACTTGGCTGCAAACTTCCCATCAGTCTCAGTCTTCTCACGGCGGCGGGATCTGCAGTGTATGTATTTGCTGGTTTGAGGTGAAGAAAAGTAAACAGGAAAAGTTTGTCGCATAATTGCACAATACTATCGTAATCAAAAAGCCACGTGCTGATTATGGCCAGACGCATGGCTATTACAAGTCTGAAGATAACCATTAATTTTGTTACCGTTTAACGTCAATCAAAAATCACGCAGTATTATATCACCGCGGATTAGACCAACAATATTTGGTGCTTGCTAATTTTAAATGACGTTAATAATATACCTTACGGATCCAAAAATACCCTTCAGTTCTAGTTTGATTTTCTATCTTGGGGTGAAAAGTGACCACGTGTTTAAATTATGCAGCTGCCTTTTTGCTTTGTTGACAGTTTCGGATAATAGTTTATAATTTATTCCCTGTCCATTATCATGGTTTTGCAAGAATCAAGCCTCTCACAGTGTCCTATCCCCATCATTATTTGCACGCAACTTCAAAATTGCGCCTCCATGAAGAGTTACCCATGTCCTGCACAATATAAATGGTCAACTTTGTCTGGTCTCAAGTCCAAGTCTCAAGACGTGATCTGACTGCGTAGTAAGTGACCTTCCAGTTATGTATCCAGTGGTTGAGGTTGCTACCAGAGTCCATTGCATCCATGCCGATATTTTTGTTTTCGATTTCTGCCTTTATGTATTATTTTGAACTGAACAATGTCCGAAACGATATCAAAGGAAATACGTCCGGCGTCCCGCAATGAGATCAAAGTCATCAAGTTCAACAGGTTGTAAATTATGCGGACAGGTAGACTTGTGTCTGCGATCAACAAAATTGTATTTGTTTTGTAACTGTTTTCATTCTTGAAGAAAACCCTTTTTCTTTTTCTTGCTCTTCTTCAGGGTCATTAGGTGAAGGTACGTTTACACAGACAAACAAGATTTAAAATTTAAATCCATTGAATATATACTCTAAAAGTCTGAGCAGTTCATGGAAGGCTGTATTGATTTAACCAAGGGCCGTGGCTTAAAATACACAATTTTTATGACTTGATTTCCCTGAATTGGCACCCGCTTTATTGCCTTCTTAACAACAAAGTATGGAATTCACATGTACTCACAGTACGACGAAACCACGCCTACAATTTGTCATAACCTGGTTTGACCATATAAAATCTTTTCCATTTAGTGAATGGAATTAGGTGTAGCAAGCATGAATGAGCAATACAGGTTTTTTGATGAAACATGAATCGACTGCGTGATGAGGTGGATTCCGCGTATTGGAAATTGTACGCAGGAGGTTTTTTACTTGTTTTTAGCAGGAAGGAAATGGCGTTACTAAAACATAAGTTATATTTTTTCGCAGAAACTGTTTTTTCTCCACCCGCTGCTGGAACCAGGAAGATTGCAAAAAATTACGAGGAAATCTCTGGACATCGTCCAATGGTCTCAAGATGAAGACACAGTTGATCCACTCGTTCAGTTCCGTGAGCCTGTCGGGGATCTCGAGATCTCCGTCTTCCGCTTCCTTTGTTGGCTTGGACGGCGTCTTGTCCGCTTCGCAAACTGGACTTGTTCCCAATGAGAAAAAGAGGAAGAAGGGGGACAACAACAAAAATAATGAAAATAATAATAACCTGAATTATCGCGAAACTTCCATCATTGATGATAGACAAAGTGAGGCTGACGATGATGAAAACACTAATTGCTGTATGCAATGGGCAAAGAACACTTGTCGAAAAAAGACACTGTACCGGAAATTACCCATTCTTGAATGGTTCCCCAAATATAATACGCAAAAGTTAATTGCTGATGTTATTGCCGGGTTGACTGTCGGACTGACGATTTTGCCACAGGGATTGGCTTATGCTACTGTCGGAGCGTTGCCGCCTCAGGTAAATATTTTTCATGCTGTTCTTTGACTAATTTAGCTAATTAAAGCCTTCAATATTTGATATACTAGGAAAATGAATATTATATAAAGACACGGTCTAACTAGCCCCATTTGTTCAAGATCAAGTTTACAAATTGGGTGCGGAAGTGCCAGCTAGTAATCAGCCAGTCTGAGAGCCAAAATTAATTTTTGTATTCTAAAGGAGGCGTAAGAAAACTTTTGGTTCTGAAATAATTTTTTGCAAATATTTTCCAGTATGGTCTTTATTCTGGATTCATCGGATGCTTTGTCTACATTCTGTTTGGAGGAACAAAATATGTTACTATTGGACCTACCGCTGTCATGGCCATCATCACGCTGTCATACACTTCAGGGAAGCCGCCAGAGTACGCTGTCGTTCTTGCATTTTTTACTGGTCTCGTTACGTTACTCATGGGATGCCTTCAGCTGGGTAAGTTTGCCATTTTATTGTTGCATTGGTTGTGAGGCTCATTTAATTTTTCAAGATCACAAAGTGCATGGGTTGGGTGTGTATATAGTATATAACAGCTTCTTTGAAGTTGAAGGAAAAATGACCAAACATTGACTGTGGTCAGGACTCATAGGAGTGGTTGACAATCAAAACAAGTTTTGTTATCGGTACATCTCCTTGTTTTGTTGCATTTGTAGTTTGGAGAATTTTACAATTAAAAAGGTCAGCTAGTCTCCGTCTAGAAGTGCGTCACGCTTTTTGTGGATGAGTAAAGGAGACCAAGGCCTATAACCCGAACAAGTAGTTTTTAAAACGTAAAGAATGTGACAATTTGCGTCAATGAAAAATCATTACGTAAGCGCTCCTTGACACTGATTCCGGCAGAATTTAAATTAAGGCAAAATTTGACAGCTTAATGGATAGACAGTTAAACGGATTGAAAGTCAATCTTGTAAAATATGCGTCAGGGATGAGAATTAAAAGGCAAATATTTTAATCAAACTCATTTAATTACAGGTTTCATAGTAAATTTTATATCAACGCCGGTAATGAGCGGCTTTACTTCGGCAGCAGCCCTGACAATTTGTTCTACTCAAGTGAAGGCGCTTTTGGGTCTCAGTTTTCCGGCTGAAGGTTTTTTGGAAGTATTGAAAGGAACTGCTTCAAGGATCGATGAGGTCAAGTCTGCCGATTTGATGTTGAGCATTGTTTGCATCCTGGCTTTGTTGTTCATGCAGGTGAGTAATCACTAATCAAATATTTTAAAAAATATTATTTTAGTTGGTAACTTGAATTTCTGTGCATTTTTCCAGAAACTGCAATCTATATTCGCCTTCTGCGCCAAATCATCGCCGGTCATGGACAAAATCCTCTGGTTCATCGCAACCTCCCGAAGTGTCATCGTAATAATTGTTTGCACAGTAATCTTTACCATTGTCGGCGGTGACGCTGCTGACGCCCCAGTAGCTATTGTTGGAAACTTGACTTCCGGTCTTCCTCCTCTTGGAGTCCCGCAATTCGGCTTTGACTATGACGGAAAAAGCCTCCTTAACGTCCTTTTCTCTGTGGACTCTTCGGCCCTGTTGGTTCTTCCACTTCTCGCCATTATGGAACACATTACAATCGCCAAGGCCTTCGCTGGTACTGGACGAGTTGACGCTTCGCAAGAAATGATCACCATTGGACTTTCGAATCTTTTGGGCGCCTTCGTCATGTCGATGCCAGTTACAGGAAGCTTCTCCCGAACGACTGTTAACAAGAGTTCAGGTGTCGAGAGTCCACTCGGAGGCCTTTTGACCGGCCTGTTGGTCATTTTGGCACTTCAGTTCCTGACACCACATTTTTACTATATTCCCAAAGCTGGTTTGGCTGCTGTAATTGTGTGTGCTGTGATATTCACGATTGATTTTGATATCATTTATCCCATGTGGAAAAGCAAGAGTGAGTTTTTCAGAATTTTATATTTTTGTTTGCATCTGTTCTGGGTTCTAATAATTTTTGTTTGCAGAAATGGACATTATTCCGTGGGCCTTGACGTTCGTTGTCAGTTTATTAGTCGGACTGGCTTACGGTATTTTGTGCGGGATTTGCGTCAGTGTATTCTTCCTTTTGTATTATTCAGCCAGACCTGGAGTCAGAGTCAAGAGAGGAGAGGTGACAAAAATTCCTCAAAATATTTCTGGTTCGCAAAAAATGTTATGAATTTTAAATTAACTTTTTGACGCTTTTATAGACTTCAACGGGCATCGAATTCATCATGTGCGAATTGGACCGCTCGTTAGTCTTCCCTTCTGTCGAATATTCGAGGTACATAATCATGAAGTCTGGAAGTGTTTGGGCCAACAACAGTTTGCCGGTTGTCGTTGACTGCGTTCATATTCAGTTTGCTGATTACACGGCTGCTCAGGTGAGTGCTTGGTGAATGTGTAATTTTTTGGGAAATTCAAAGATCGTTAAAGCTAATCTTGAATATGGTTTGAAATTACAGGGTGTTCGTGACATGTTCACAATCTTCACTGAACGTAAGCAAGAGCTCATTTTATGGAGGTTGAAGCCTTCAGTTGTGAGGATCATTACTGGAGTCATGGAATGTAGCAAAACGCCGTTTAAATATGCTGCAACTGAAGATGAGTTGGAGAGATTACTTGAAGGTGAGAATTTTTGCAATTTGTGTCGCTCCGTTGAACTTGGTTAGTAGAATGACATTTTTTATTCAACAGAATCCATTCAGACTGGGCTGGACAAGCATGGAACGGATATCAAAATTACATTCTCGCAACCCGATGATGATTCTGGGGATTCGGCATCTGATACTTCATCGACAGTGTCGAAATTGTAATCTAATAATATTTTCGGTGATACCAGGATATACCAACCCAGTCAGTATTTTTTCATTGCGACGCGGTGAATTTTGTTGTAATATACTTATTATATAGGTTTTGATTAATCTCTGCCTAGTCATGCAGGTTATGAAGAAAAGACATTTGTGACATGAGATAGAAAACCAGGTGCCTATCGATACAGTTGTAAATATAAATTTTAGAAGAATACTTGAAATGTTGAAGCCACAGTACCCCTTTGAGAAACTTGGTTTGAAACATATTTAATTAAGGACACAGGTTGAAATAACACTTTACGGTACATGACAAGCCTAAGCTGTGTTTGAAGGATATTTTATGAAATGTCAGCCCTTTTGCTGTTAGATCTGTAACAATTCTATGATTTTGGACAGGATTAAACAAATACTTATTTGTTGAACTGGCTACTGCTACTGGCAACACAATCTTATTATATAGACACTGATTTCTAAGAAAAAAGCAACGAAACACAATGCAAATAGTGCAAGAATTGCAAGAAAGAGACAATACAAAGAAGGATCTTCTAGCTTCAAAGACCTGACGTCAACTTCAGCGTCGGAAATTTCTTCAGAAACACTATCGTTGACCAAAGGTCGCAGAATCTGATCCCATTTGTTCCAAAAATCAAGCATTCCTGAACTGAAAAAGAAGCCAATTCTTCGGGCCATCCACTCTCCATGCTCAAGGGTCTGAGGAACATGGTACGTATAGTCGGTTGGATTTCGATCTAATAATTCGGTTCGGGTTGTTTTCAAAAATTTCGAGCCGGTATGAGCAAACTTGATTCTGCTGTCAGCCTTCATAATTTTCTTGAACAAGTTCCATTGCCAGGGGAAAAGATTGGTCGTTGTAACAAAGGCAGATTTGTATTTCCGGGTCATCCAAAAAACTTTCATGACGTCAACGCCGTGAATGTCGCCCGAATGCGGCACGTAACCACCAGGACAGGTTGAATTGGACTTGGAAGTCCAGTTTGTAGGCACGATGCCTGCTTCGGTTAACGATTTTTTGTTCTTCCACTTTGCAACGTTTGAAAAATATTCCCTCCCGATAAATTTCGAAATGTTTTGGTTGCAAATAATTTCTGAACGAATGTTCATGAGTGATAGGTTTCTTAAGCGGTTGGCCTGATGCATGCAGTATTTCGTTTTGTTAACACTTTCTATTTCACAGGCAACATGAACCCAGCCGCTGTTAAATTCAGACGTCAGAGCTATGCGAACCGGTGAAAAAGAAATGCTTATGAATTCAAATTCCGGACTTTGTCTCAATGGCATCGGTTCGGGGTTTGTGCAGTTCCACCGGTTTGAACCATCTGTAACTTCTGACATGACCCAAGACTCGTCGATATGCGTAGACGTTTCAAATTCAATGGATACGACTTGCTGAAACTCGCAGTAGCTGGGCGGTCCGAAAGAATACAATGAATATTCAGTAAAGTCTTTCCACGACTCGAAGTTTGCAAGTTTATATGGGAATGCCAATGAGAACCTCGATTTTAGGGAGCCTTTGAAACCGTTGGAAAAAACTAAAACTGCCAACAACCACGGAAGTACCATGCAAAAAACGGCCGAGTTTCTTTCGTTAACGGGCAACTCGGCATGACATTGGTCGACAAACATTTCGGCGATAAAACCCAAAAACTTGGTAAAGCGATTGGTCCAGCGGCTCAAGGTTCTGTGCTTTCGACGAAAATTGATCGCACTCAGTGACGCAAACGCTACAGCGGCGAGAAATAAACTCGCAATTGTTGCATACCACAAGTTGGATTCGAGCACTTTGATGTACAAGTCGATTGCGGAATACTTATGTGCGACGTTGACTTCCGTGATGAAAACCAAGTCTTCGGCAGTAAATAGGCGTTTTGAGAAAAACACTATTTCTGAATCGATGTCACTTGCTGAAAGTTCAAAAATTCGGGGAACATCGTCTTCATTCTCCTCCTTGGTACATTCGAACTCGTTCGACTGGACGCTTTGGTTGCTTCCGAGCGACAAAACGTACTTAATTTGACCTGTTAGTTGCCAATCGCCAATCACAAAAAAACGTTTCTTTCCAGCTGGTTGCGGGCGAGGCTTAAGACACACCATGCTGCGGAACTCCAACTGAACGAATTCAAACGGCGAATCCACGTTGGTCAGCTTCCAGAAAACTTTTTTGCCGTCCTGCGACACATAGGCCAAACTCGTCGCCATTGCTGGCCAACATGAGCTTTCTAAGGGGCTGCATGCGATTTTTTCATTTGGGATCACTTCACGTTTAACAGTGTATTCGCCATTGAAGGGATCACAAGAACTGCAGGTAACGAAACCTCGAGTGAATCCAGTTTCGTTGGTCGCGAGCGAATATTCCATGACAAATACCACTTTGTTTTTGTTGTTGAAAAATGGTTGTATGCTGAATTCCTTTTTGTATTTGTACGTAAGCAGAGATTTTGCAGCCAAAGTTCCGCTCCGCTCGGGTATCAACAAGATGGTCGTCGAAGGTTGAAAATGTCGCTGTAGGTCTTCGATGATATTTTCGTCTTTGGCTCCACATCGACGTTTGCAAAAATTCTGGCAATCTACTACAGTATACAACAACCGCGTGTTCTTCAACGGAAGCCGCAGAAATGGGTACGCGTATTTTTCGACAACTGTTCGGTACGCGAAAAAATTTCTGCGGCGCTCTTCCAGAGTCTGGTCAATAAGACCGACATGAATCAACGGAATTTTGATGGCTTCGAAGTTGATCAAGTTAGTAGACGTCGCTATCACAAGAACGTAAGGCAGAATGTTTGGTGGTGGTAGAGCCTGGCGGATGTCGAGTTGCGGGTGGGGATTCTGGAGGGCCAGTTCAGGTCTCATTGGTTTACGATTGAATCAGAAGTGATGCGCTCAAAAGGTTGAAGAATTTAAGTTTGTTGCATTCGGCTTTACTTTACAAGACGGCCTTTAAGAGAGTTTGAAGCCAAAGAGTAATTTTAGTCTCTTATCGCCGTACTTCACTAACGTTCGTGTCATGAAACGGCGGTTTGTAAGCACGAATGTTCTTCATTTACAAATTGCACGAACACAGAAAATGTCGCAAGTAGTAGTGATTAGTATCACCAACCTATGCCACCGGAATCAACCCATCTACAGGTGAGAGTAGGTATTCATAAGCAATATAGATGAATGATAAACTCAGAATACAAAAAGGTAGTGCTGGGATTGAACCATTTATTATTTTCAACATAAATTTATTTATATTTCTTGACAACGTACTATAAAACTTTAAAGGAAATTTGTTGGACAAACTTTATAGAAGACCGCATGTGTCTGGTTCTCGAACCACCTCCCTTCAGTCAGTTTTTCGAACGGAGCTTCAAAAGGGACAATTAGGCCCACTGTGTATTCCATGCTATTGCTACTTTCCATTTCGTGCATCGCCGATAAAATCCAGGTCAACATGAAAAGTCTTGCAAGACCAACGCGACAATGTTGAAGTGTAACCATTGTCAAAAAAGGTATGAAAAGAGAAGCAAGTTTCATGGCCACTTGTTTCACTGTCATAAATACAATGTGGGAGTTTCGAGCGCAGTGGACGAGTTAAGGTAAAATATGGGCTGGGTAGAATGGCTGACCTTGGAGGTAGTATCCGGGAACGTCGCTGTCTTCACTATGGTAGAATTTTTGATCGTGCGGGGATAATAAATATCGAAATACTGCAAACAAAGAAAGAACAAGTGGGTGGTGTTCAAGTTGGTGCGGGTTTTACTTCTAGTCATAAATTACAATTGGTAGATTCTACATTGCAAGGTGTGTATCGGTCTTGCGAATCAGATTTGGACTTGTGGCTGACCTGTAGATGCCGAACAAGAAGCTCGATGGGCGGCAGTAAAGTTCATATAAGGTTAGCACGGATAAATTACCCTCAATAATGACTGTCAAATTGGTTCACTGAAAATTAAAAAATTACAAGCGTTTATCAAAATATTGACAACATAAGTAAGACAGAGTAAGACAACATTCTCCAGCCGATAACTCCGAAGATTTGCCCAGGCTTGGTTTCCAACCAGTTCTCAAGCCAAGTAGCCAAATCTATCACAGGGCTACTTCGGAGTGTGTTGCTTGCATTTTAACATGCCCGTCTAGCGTTATAGACAGGTACCTGAAAAGCTTCCGAATTCTCGCAATGCGGGGAAAGAACTTTGGGGAGCTGAATGTTTTGAATGACAGATGTGACAAAGGAATGCCCTGGAGCAAATGTCGCAGAGCCCAGAACGGTCTTTCTGCTGTAAATTACGTACGTGAACTTGCACATAAGGAGACGCATATAGGTTACAGGAGGGGTCAATCGGTTAAATGGCGGCTGATTTGGGTAAAAGGTTTTGAGATTGGTGGACTTGGTGACAGCCGCGTGAGTAAAGTTGACTTGTTGCGTAAAAAAGACTGCAAAGGATCCGTCTCGCCTGACGTGGTACGTTCAGACAGGTCGGTTGTGTAACTAACACCGACACTATGCCCGCGTGAATACATTCAGCTAATTGGCTCATCTCGCAGTCATGACGATTTATTCTACACAAACCTGATACAATGAATTTAAACTAGACGAGATGTTGTTGTCATGAGTTCATTTATTCGAAGAGGAGAAGAGCGCGGCGCGCTGCGCGCTTCAAACATGCGCAAAGGGCGGAGGAAGAAATGACTGTTGTGTGTGTGTCTTGATTGATTGTGTGTGTATGTGTCTTGATAATTGATACGTAGGTGAGACCAAGGCTGGTAATGAGATGGTTGGTCGGAAGCGATGGTGGAAGCGTGTGGGACCAAAGCAGCAGACTGTTCAACTTGAAGGAGGTAGTAAAGGAGATTTTCAGAGGCTGTGATGTTTTGATCTTGTACAGGTGCGCGCAGCGTTGCGTCAAGGCCGAGCCACACATATTCGCAAATGCGTGTTGGGTCGGAGATGTTGTCGAGCGTATCGTAATAATAATCATCCATGGAAACGCTTGGTGATTTTATGCGTTTGGCGAGACGAAGTTTGGCAGCCGCATTAGAACAAAGGTGGTCGAATGGGACATTCAGGGTGGACCAGATGATAGTGTAGAGGGAGCAGGGGGGGGACAACTGAAGACTAACTCGGACGGAATCCAGGTAGTATTGTGATTGGCGGTTCCGTGGCGTATAAGTTTCACGGCTTAACAAAGCACATTTGCAATGGTGCGGTAACGGT